>OLMO02000278.1:7318896-7377288 GCA_900291935.2 Cassiopea xamachana | reverse complement strand
TGCCTCCCTGGACGACTTTTGCATTATCTATAAAGCTAACAATGAACTTGAGCTACTCATACATGAAAGTCTACTTAGTCTTAAAGATCGCCCCACGCTCAATTTTCAGAGCTCCTCGATTCCCCTTTGTTTATTTAGTCCCTTAAGGTCTTTTGGCATATTTTTCACTCACATAATAGCCTGTTTACCATAGCTCCCTTGTCTTGTTAGGTTTTTTCCTTATTTAGGCAATATATGTTTTGGCTGGTTGGGGAATTTTCCCTAATGTATATTTCCCTTTAGGTCTCCCCGTGATTTACTTTCTTGACTTCCCGTGGATTTACTTTCTTCATTTCCACTTGTTTTTTTCCCACTTGATTTTCCCCATTTATAAAAACTTCCCGCTGGCATTGTTTATTAACAGAGGATGGGACATGATGTCTCGAAATGTATATCGTTTATGTCAACATCGTCTATGTCACTAGACCGTATATGTCTACTGGCTTAGGCCTAATTTTAGCAATTATTGGAATGTCGAAATAGTGAAATATATAAAGAAGAAAGATGTTTCTTGTCGTGGCTCTTCTCTTGAAACAAATACAAAGGATTTTCAATCAAATACCCAACATTTTCAATGGTGTTGCTAGCACTTACAGACACTGAACTATCATTATGAATGGCTAGTTTCTCGGAATTTTACAATACTATAAAGAAAATGCGGAGCTATTGTGCTACCATGTGATATGTGCACTGTATGTAAAATGGGAACATGGAAGAACATGCAAGAATGGCATCTATGTAGTCGTTCACGTTTGTTGGATAGCGTTTTTTGTTTATTGCAGGTCGCTTATAAAGGTGTATTTCCGCACAGTCGCTGTTGGTCGTTCAATGAGGTAGCGGGACGTTGACAGTATCTAAGGGTTGTAGCGCACTTTAGATCATTCAAGTCACAAGTGTCTTATGGGTAGCGCTGAACTTAAGTACTAGTGAACTCCTTTCTCACTGGAACGAAAACCAAAATAAATATTGTGCACCAAATCTGTCATCAATGGCCAATTGTGGTGCTAACGTATATATATTAACATCGATTGAAGAACTGAGAACTAAGAAAAAACTTCCAGATCAAGACTCTGTTACTACCCATGCTCAAAAACACCATGGCCTAAGCATCGCGGATAGCCAAGAGTCACTGAGCTGTCTTCTGGAAAATGGCTCCATCGTTAACAAGACAACGTCAACCGGTCTTGCTTCATTCTTCCTTATGGATGGATCTAATAATGTTGTTTCCGATTCAAGTCAAGAAGATGGGGATCAGCAAAACGACTCGTTTCTCTGCTCTTTGGGTAGCGTTGAAACACCGACAAAAGAACAGTCGCATCAATCTCTATTTGTCACCATAATAGAAAAGCTATCAGACAACATCACAATGCTAACGAATTTGATCAACACAGAAAGAACAAAAAATACAAACCTACTGAATGACAATATAAAACTGAAAATAGATATGGAAAAACATAGAGCTACAGTTCAAGGGGGATTCCCTTATTCTCCATTAACAAAAATAAAGAACGAAAAACTACAGCCACTGAAAGTTGACCAAAAAGCTTAAAAGAGAAAGAACTTTCCCACGCATCTTGCCAAATGGCTTCCACAATTGATACTCTCAGCAATTCACTACAGATGAAAAGATCAAAATCCGATAAGTTACTACTTGAGAACTTCGAAATAAAAGTACGAAACAAAGATCTCGAGTGCGAAATTCAAAGACTGCTTTGTTCTCCCAACACTAAATGACCATTGTCGGAATCAAACAACATTGAAAACAGGACAAATTCGGTTACTGGAACGAGAACTACAAGACCAGTCACAAGTAATAACATTGTATATCCGTGAAATACTACATCCACTTCCAAACAACGAATTGCACCTACTACAATGCAACAAATACAAGGACCAAGTGCTAATGCTACTATGAATAACACCAGGAAAAGGAGAGGAGCAAAGGAAAATCAAGAAATAACCAGTAAGTCTCAAACACCTAGGAAAAATGGCGCATAAACGAAGTCACAATTGGAAAAGAAAGTCAAAGTATTGATAGTTGGAGATTCGAAACTCAGAAATGTTAAAGAAGAGAAACTAACAAATGATGGCAGGGATGTAATAGTTCGGTTCAAGCCTGGAATGAAGGTAGAAGAAGCAAACAAGAAGCCTGGCTCCAACACTGACTTTGATGTGATCATAGTGCACGCTGGTATCAATAACCTACGTGACTCCACACCCAAAGATCTCACTGAAACGATTGTAAACACCCTACACAAGATCCAGAAGAGTAATCCGACAGCGCGAGTTGCCTACTCCTCGATTTTTAAAAGGAATGATGACCAAAGCCTAGGCAAGAAAGTTAATGAACTTCTCTAAGAAAAGCTAAGCATTAGAGGTATGGACATTATTAATAATAACAACGTCTTATATAGTAATTTGTGGCAAGATGGTCTCCATCTAAATGATGGAGGTGTACGTCAATACTCTGCCAACCTTAGCAAGTTTTCTAGGTACTGCTAGGAAGAAATCAGGTCGATTTAAACCAATATCAACAGTAGCAAATACCATCAAAGGAAAATAAATGGTCTAAAAATAGCAATCCTAAATACAGTTTCCCTTCGAAAACATAAACAAGAAATTATCATTCGTAACAATAATATTGATATTATAGGCCTAAGCAAGACACGCCTTGACAAAACTGTCTCTGACTCTGTAGCCTCTATCGAAGGGTAAAGGCTTTACCGAAAGGACAGTGATTGTAATGGAGGAGGGCTTGCTATATACGTCAAAGAAAGTCTCCCTGAGCCAAAGCTCAAGATAATAAATGACGAACTTGAGCTACTAGTGCTAGAGGTATCCCATAGTAGTTTTGCAAGGTCTTTTCATGTTATCTGCTGGTACCGCCCTCCGACTGCCTGCGTTGACTACGCAGCATTAGAAGAGTTAGAGAAAATTCTAAAGAGGCTAGAAAGTGATGAGAAGGAAATAATTCTAATTGGCGATACCAATTGTGACTTCAAAAATAACAAGAATGCAAACTCTACGAAACTCAAATCGATCTACTCTGATTATCAGCTCGAACAATTAATTAAGAGGTATTCACGAGTTGCTATCACCATTACTGAACCTGGTGAACAGAAAGTAAGCAAGACCCTCATTGACCATTTTTCTTCCAATAATCCAAAAAATATCAGAGGCAGATGTAATGGAGATAGGGATGGTTGACCACTATCTGATTTATGGTATTCGGAAAATAAATGCCAAGCGACAGAAAGAAACTATAAAAAAGTCGTTCAATCCCATAACATGAAGAAATATGACAAAATACAATTCCGTCAAAACATGACCTAGATTGAGTGGGAAACTATCCTTGGTCCATACAGTAGAGATCATGTAAACATGGCAGCCACGTTTCGGGGAGTTCTCGAATCCATCTTAGACTTTCATACTCCAGTACGGAAGAAAAGAGTTCGTAACCAGTTCACCCCATGACTTACTGCCTCTTTGAAAAGCCGGATGATGAAAAGGGATGTACTGAGGAGGGAGGTTGAAAAATCTCCTGAAAAGTGGCCTGCCTATAGAAAATTACATAATCAAGTAACAAAGGAGATACGTGACGCAATAAGGGATTATTATCAACAGCTTATTGATGAAAACATAGGATATCCGAAAAAGATGTGGAAAGTCATTAACACAGTATTAGGCAAAAGGAGAATTCTGTGAAACTCTTGAGTGTGGAAACAGAGGGTAAATACTTCCCTTGCGAACGTGATATTCCGGAGGCTCTAAATCAGCACTTCCTATCAGTTGGCCCAAACCTGGCGAAGAAAATTACTGCAAAACCAGGTGATGACTGTGTCCAGATCATCACATTAGAGCAGAAAGAAATGAAATTTAAGACAGTTAGTAGTATGCACATTGTAAGTGAAATCAATAAACTAAGAATCGGAAAAGCAGCTGGTCCTGACAACATACCCATAACAGTTGTTAGAGATGTGGGTGACTTTGTAGCAAAACCGTTGGCAATGATATTCAATTCAACATTAGAAAATGGTATATTCCAAGACATTTCGAAACTTGCAAGAGTAACTCCTATTTTTAAATCAGGAGTAAAAAAGGATGTAAACAACTACAGGCCCATTTCAGTCTTCTCCAGGATCTTGGAGCTCGTAGTGCACGATCAGAGACTCAACTTCAGTCTTGAAAACAATATTCTCACCAAGAATCAATCAGGTTTTCGAAAACTACACTCTACGATAAAATCCCTTATAGGCACTACCGACTATTGGTATGAAAATATTGATAGCAATAAACTAAACCTAACAATATTTCTTGACCTTAGGAAAGCATTCGACACTGTAGATCATGAGACAATGATACAAAAGTTATGGAAATACGGTTTGAGAGGCAATACTGGAAGTTGGTTCCAGTTGTATCTACAATACCCGCCAAAAGTCCTGGGACACTTTGCAAATTTTAAATCTGGACGGCACATTCGGCCCCCTCCTCCCCCAAAACAATGTTGGATTTTGAGTGAAGTACATGCGGTACCGGAAAAAGTTTTCGCGCACAATAACGCCAAATGTATCAGGAACAGACCAACATTGTATTAGGGGGAAGGGGGGGTGCGTAGAAAGCGTAGTGATTGAAATACTGAGAAGGCTATAGTTTTTCATAATGTTTTGAAAGTGTCCCAGGGACTTTTGGCAAGTATTGTAGATCAGAGGAAGCAATACTGTTCTGGAAATGGGCAGAGATCCATGGCTAGTGAAGTAACTTGTGGTATACCTCAGGGTTCCTGCTTTGGGCCTCTACTTTTTATCATATATCTATACGATTTTTAAAAATGTTTAAGATTTTCAAAGGCAAGTGTCTATGCTGATGATTTCATTGTAACGATCACATCGAATGATGTCGAAAAAATTCTGCATGAAGCACAACAAGAATTGTTCAATCTCTCAGAATGGATGAGAATAAATAAGTTAAGTCCAAACCCATTAAAAACAGATTACGTGATCATAGGTCATTCTCGTAAATGGAACACACTAAATACATCAAATCCACTCACAAGAAATGGAACAGATATCAAACGTGTTACGAAAACGAAATCGCTTGGTATAGTAGTTGACGAGAATCCATCGTGGGATGAGCAATACAAAACTTTAAAAGGTAAAATCTATGGAGGACTTTCATCATTAAAAAAGATAAAAAACATTATTCCCCAAACAAAATTGTGTAGTGTCTACTATGCCATTGTCGAAAGCGATTTACGATATGCCAATGAAATGTGGGGTAGTCTTCCAAAAACTAAGCTTGATGCTCTGCAAAGCCTGAAAGACAGGTCCCGTACAATAATCGAAAACGCCAGATTGAAAGACAACTACAATCATGTGCCTGGCTGAGCATTGAAAATATCATCCGATTTGATCGATCAGTCATGGCATACAAAATAATTAACAAGTTAAGTCCGGAAAATTTTTGGGGAAAATTTCAAAAAAGGTCTTCGCAATCAAATTATGCAACAAGGCATTGTAAACATCTAAAAATTCCCAGGCTTAACACTGAACATGCGAGAAAGAGCTATCAATACTCTACTATAAAACTTTCGAATACAATTCCAACGGATATTATGGAGCTCCCAACTATTAGTTACTTCAAAAAGAGATTAAAGGAGTTCCTAAAGAGCTGATTAAAAACATGCTTGGCCACTTAAAAACACGACCCCCCGGAAGAACAGCGTCCTAGGATATAAATTTAGTTACCTACTCTTTTTATTTCTATGTATTTAGACTATAGTTAATATTAATATTATACACAGTAAGGATCTCGGAGCAATGATTCGTCTTGGTTTGCAGTTTGCTCTATTAGTTTTTGTGGTGTGCTCATATTGTGGCAAAGACTTTGTGTCGTTAGGACGCCATTCATGGCGTTGCAAAAGTCGAATGATGGATAATGAGCCAGAAATTTCGAGCACAAGTGGGCATTTAAATGTTGAAGAAAGGGCAGTAATTGCAAACAGCCAGGAAATTACATGTTGCTGTGGCAAAAAGTGTAAGGGAATGAAAGGTCTACAAATGCATCAACGTAGCTGTAGGACTCTTCATGGCCTAAATGATAACTTAAATGCAAAGCTACAGGAGGATATTTTGGAACACGCAAAAGAATCTGATATGCTCTCGGTGGATGGTCAATCAAATGATATATTCGAGAATGAGAACGTAACAAATACCGAGGAAATTGTTGTATTGAAACGCGGGGTGAAGTTACCAAAATCCGCCATTGAATGGTCGTTGGCTAATGACTATTTTAAGGCGGTCCTTTCAAATCAGCCAATCAGGAACGAGGGATTAGATTCAAATATTGAGCAACTAAACAACGTTATTTTGGAATATTGCAGGAGGATCCATGGCGAAGTAGACAGAGGTGATGATATAGATCTTAGCAACAAATACAAATTGCACACAGTTAAGGATCTTAAAAAAGAATTGAAATTGTTAAAGCAACACAATGGCAACATTAATGAGATTAAATTTGTATCCCGAAGATTACGTAACCTTCTTTCAATTAACTCTAGGAGTGAACACACGATAAATACAAACATCGATCATGACAAATACATTAGGAATAACTTCTGGGGATACGTTAAAAACTTCCTGACTCGTAAGTCTACTGTTCTTCCAACTTTCAACAAAGATGATTGTTTATCCTTCTTTACGAAGAGTTTCTCAACAACCTCTCCTAGACAGCGTTTTGCCATTCCTTCTTGGATTCTTTCATTATCTTCCCCTCATGTACCATTCAATATTGATCCACCTTGCAAATAACAAACATTATTCGCAATATGAAGGCTTCTGCGTCTCCATGTCCTCTTGACCAGGTTTCAATAATCTCTTTCAAACGGTGTCCTTATTTACGCTCTTACCTAACTGACCTGATAAGATGTGCGTGGTTCTCTAGAGTTGTTCCCTCTGCATGGAAAAGAGCATGCACTGTCCTTGTTCACAAGAAGGGAGCCACTGATGACCCATCAAACTTTCGTCCGATCACTCTCGAATCAGTACCATTGAAAATTTTCACATCTTGCCTGCGAAATTCTATCTTCAAATTTCTTACAGAGAACAACTTTATAGAAACTGCCATTCAAAAAGGATTCTATCCTAAGATTTCAGGCACGTTAGAACATACAGCACAGATGGGCCATGTCATCAATCAAGCAAGAGTAAAGCAATGATCTCTAGTGGTAACGCTTCTTGATCTTAAGAATGCGTTCGGTGAGGTTCATCATAATTTAATTCAAGAAGTCCTCAGTTATCATCATATTCCAGAACACATTAAATGTTTAGTTCGTAATCTTTATACTGATTTCAAAACATCAATCATCACACAAGATTTTAATACCCCATTCATTACTGTAGGTCGTGGAGTCCTTCAAGGCGATTGCTTAAGTCCTCTCCTCTTTAAACTTTGTTTCAATACATTTATTCAACACATTAAATCAGATGAATACTGTCAGTGTGGTTTCTTCAACAAAAGTGTCGTCAATGGTACCCTCCTCTCTCTTCGGCCAATCCACAGGTTCCAGTTTGCCGATGATGCGGCAGTAGTTAGTGGTCAGGAAAACGAAAATCAACTTCTTTTAAATCGCTTTACTCTTTGGTGCCAATGGGCCGATATGATTATTAGGGTTGACAAATGTGTCACATTTGGTATGAAAAAAGTACGAACGAAATCAGTTCAGTATCAACCAAAGCTCTTTATCAACAGTCAGCTAGTACCTTGTGTTAGCACTGGTAGTTCCTTCAAATATCTTGGGAGATATTTCGATTTTCAAATGAGTAACTACATGCACAAGTCTGAACTACTTGATATGACAAATACTATTCTAGCTCAAATTGACCAGTTGCCTTTGCATCCCAAGTACAAAATTTTATTATATAGCAGGCACCTCCTTTCTAAAATTTCTTGGCACTTCACTGTGGCTGATCTTTCAAAAACATGGGTGTCTGAAAATCTTGATAATACTGTTGCATCGTATGTTCGAAAATGGCTGGAAATTCCAGTGTGTGGAACACTGAGCAATGTCTTTCTTACTAAAGCAAAGTTTGGTTTAAGCCTTTATCCTCCATCTATTAAATTTAGCCAATGTCAGACTGTCGCTCGTAATGCTCTTAAATGCTCCCCAAATGAGGACATTAAGCATCTTTGGAAGTCAACAAGTACTCACACAAACTTGCAATATGACCGATACAGAGATACAAAAGAGGTGCTTAAAGCTTTTCGATCATCTCAGGAAGAGAGACTACAGTCTCATTTAGTCTCGCAAGGGTACTTCTTTTCTGCTATTATTTCACAGTCCTTACCAAAACTAAACTCTATCTGGTCTTCTGTTCAGTCTAATTTACCAAAAAATATTTTCAACTTTACAGTTCGATACATCAATAACACTCTCCCAACTAGAAAGAATCTTTCCAAATGGGGACTTGCTACCTCATCTGATTGTCATTTTTGCCTGAAACTGGAATCTCTTCTCCACGTTGTAGCTGGTTGCAACAACTATCTTAACGAAGGTCGATACACATGGCGGCATTACTCAGTCCTTCACTTAATTGCATCATCATTACAAGGAGTTACAGGTACAACACTGTATGCCGATCTTCCAGGCTTTATAAGTCCATCAGTTATTACTGGGGATAACTTACGACCAGATCTTCTCTTAACCTTTAAAAATACTTGTTTGTATATTGTTGAACTCACCGTTGGTTTCGAGACAAATCTATCTATTAACGCAGCTCGAAAAACTAACAAATACCAGGACTTGACTGTAAATCTAAGACAACAGTACAATGACGTTAAACTAATAAGCCTCTCCATCAGCACTTTAGGTATTATTTCATCTCTCTCAACTGCTTTTATCGAAATGCTCAAAGAGATCAAGGTTGAAAATATTCATCAAGAGTACATATTGAAAAAGATATCTGCCATCACAATCAGATCTACTTATTTCATCTTCTGCAGACGAGGAAAGGATTGGAATGCCCCGGAACTATTGACTTGTTGATACATTTTTTTTTGTTCTTATTTAAATTTTTTCATTTGCAACACGAGTAGCCAATTATAAACTACCTATGTTTAGCGAGGTTTATGGTTGTATTGTAGAATTTCAATATACTTATATGAAGTTTTAAAAAAAAAATAAAAAAAATACTTGGAATTTTGTGTATTATGATGTAATATAAAGCTGAAGGGTAGAATCGTTTATAAATAATATATTATCATATCATATCATATTAAATCATACCATAGCATATCATATCATGTAAAATCGAAAAATTCTGAAGCAGGCAGGGAATATTTGCTGCTGGCTAACCTATTTTCTACAATTAGGTCTGATAAGACAAAACAAGATACGAAAACATCGATCTGGGTAGCAGACTAATTTTGCTCTTCTTGAGCTCTAATGGAAAACTCCCTGCCAATTATTGCCCAGCGGTTCATTTTCTTGTATTGCCTTCAAATTGTTTGCTACATATGTTGCACAGGCAATCATATTCCTGAATTTTGACGATAAAACCACACAGATTAAAGCTTTCGGGGTCAGTAAGATGTTACTTGCCCAATATTTTGAGTAATATTGTGGCCGATAACAGTCTTTGATGGCCGCTAGCGTGTATCCATTAAATTCTTGGGTCATTGACTGTCTTTGTCAGTTGTTGAGGGTAGCCGAGGTGGAATTCATTTTTTATCTCTGCGACTCGTAACGACTAAGTCGTTCAAGGTCGTTTATGTAATTTGGAAAAGCATTATGTTGCTTCCATATGGTCTCTGTAGGTCGTCGATAGTCTTTCAGTTTTAGGAAAAAACCGTCAACGATCATCAATGACTCTACTATGAGTACCATGATATAACGACAATAAAAAGCTACAATACAGTCACAAAACCCATCAAATATAGGTAATTTATAATTGGCTGCTCGTGCTATAAATAATGAAACTAAAAGGTCTATAGTTCAGGTATATTCTAATTCTTTCCTAGTCTGCAGAAGATGAAATATGTAGACCAGATTGTAATGATTGATACTTTTTCAAAGAACCCTATTACCTCGCTTAAGGGTGTACCTCATTTATGGGTCCACTGCGACCTTTGGAGGGTTACAGCGAATGCACCCTTAAAAAACCATAGAACAAATGAACAATGTAACAGCAAATTGACATCATGTATATAGCGTTTATTTCTTTGTATAGTCTCCGATTATACATTCAACGTGAAAAAGAGTAAATCGGTCCGACAATATTCTTCCTGAAAAGTTAGCACTGGACATGAATATGCAACTTGCCGTTCTAAACATTTAAATACTATAATCCGCCTTTCATTTTGTCTTTGTCTATTTTAAAATTTAACTTTCAAAATACTAAGGTGACAACAATTGGTGCATGCACAATTCCTTGAATGTTCTCGCTAAAGGAGCATCCCCGTTGACGACATGGCATAAGTTTCATGAACATTTTCAACCTAGCATGTCGACAAAAGTGGTGGAGAGGAATGAAATGATTTCTAAAGGGCTAATTTAGAGGCTCCACTAGCTTAGTATCACCGGACAGTTGTCTTTGAGACACAGTTTAATTCTTGAATTTATCATTTTCTCGAATTATATTATTAAATTTGTTAGTTATTGAATATACAAACAGTACCATCTTCAGCATTTGTCACTCTCTCAGCTATTTCTATTGGCTGAATATCCATAGAAACTACATCAGACTCTCTTGCACTTTTCAAAATATCTTCTGCCTGCTTTGTATTCGAGTTTATTACTAACAAGGCCATGCAGAGTCCTACTCTCGGGTGCCAAATAAATGTCCGCTATTTATTAATTTTTCGATGTTTATCCAACACCCCCGAACCTTATTTGGACCGCCCCGTTTATTAATTTTAAGGAAATAGACTTTTTTACAAACCCTTCATTTCATTTCCGTTCTTTGTTAGTACTATTTACGCCCAATTTTCATGGTAAAATAGCAGACTGCTGTATTTATTTTAGCTTAATGCTCTATGACAACCTGCTTTCGTTCTTTCCGTCCTTGTATAATCATTCAAAGCCCTTTCTCAAATTCCGAACCCTCCTCCGCTTATTGAAATTCGGACTTTTTTCCGACCCCCATTCTATTAGGACCCCCCGTTTATTTGCCAATTGAGAGTGCAACCAAGCATAGCATCTCTAAACAAAACGAGTCAGAGTTTCAAGATGCTTGGCGTTTGTTACTCGCAAATAGTAGTCTTCTATACCTGAACAAGTAAACTTAACCAAGTCACAAAGACATGCACCGAAGTACGTCCGTACATTGCTGTTCAATTCTGTTACTAAATATAACTTTAGAAATAATAATTACAATTGTGTGAACAATTTTTATTGCTATATTTCCACATTTCTCAATGCTGACGGAGCTCTTCGATTCTCAATATACTTGACCATACACAGTCTAGAATCGATCGATATTCCAAACATCGTACGTAGTACTACCGTCAAAGGATTCGGTAATAACATCAATCTGTGTAATGCTTCAGGTGTATCAGGTATCAAATTGCTCCTTAATCCTAAATCACCTCATGTTAGCTCTGCTCGCAATTACTTTTAAAGTAGGAAGCAAGTGCTGAGAAAATATATAGATGCATTCCAAATTACAAATAACTTATCAATAAGTTCAAAAGCTATCACCAACATATATCACCACCATGCAAAATTGATCCTATACCTGTTGCAAATAACACTAATTTTGTGTTGCCTTTCTAAAGATTTCCACTAAATCATAATATTTAGCTACTTGTAAATACTGCTTAATTTTTCAATCTCTCTTCACCTATACATCATGTACATATTTAGATGATGAGGAGAGTACAACGTGCTAGTTGAAAAATGCGTTAGGCATTTGAAATAGACTCGCTTACCCCAACAATTTGCTTTTAGAGGGGAAGAGGTAGTCAGTAAACTGGACTAGTGTACTATCCTTTATGGCACACGTTTAGAAGAAATTGAAAAGGTCTCCTATGGCATCAAAATAGAGATATTTGAAAATAATAGTAAGATTTTTTTACAATCTAATCACACCAAAGATTCTTTACTATATTCAGAGATTTCTAGGATCCCACACAACTCTAGAGCTCATATGTTAATAAAGAACTCTTTCAATGATTTAAATCCATAAATTTGAAAGACTATAATTGGACCTCTAACCTTTGACGAGAGTGAAATTATGAATAATACTTTATGGAATCCGTCAGCAAATTCTATGCAAGAAAAGCTCAGAACAAAAACCACAACCGTAGTACATCAGTCAAAACTATGTGTAATGCCTAAATACGTTTGCTTTTAAGAGTATTTTGATGCCTACCTCTGTCTTTAACTTTATATTTGTATCATAGTTGCCTTCTGCATTCCTTGATTCAATCATCTACAACAAAAGAATGAACAATTATACCTACGAAGAAATATTGTCATTGCTCGTTACAGACATAGCTTGCAGGCAACGAAGTCTTTTATAATGGCGAAAACATTTGCTTGGAGGAAAATACAATCAAAATTGCAAACTGATACAATTGAGAGGCATATCGAATATACTCACAGCAATTAGCTTCTCAAGAGCAGGAACACTCAGCTCCAGTTTTCCTTCATTTTCTGGCAAAACACAAATAACAGAAACATGACCCTAGCATGCTGAAATTGCTATGTCCGCCTGACAAGCATCAGATTATAAAATGCTAAATATTGATAGAAAAAGTGTGTAAAAATGTTCAACAAGCCCAAAAGCCAGGTACATAAAGGAGCTATGGTTTTGGATCCATATCAAACATGTCTTCTTACAAAGAAATAACAGCTTCATCTTCTAGAAATGACGTTCCAGAATATAAAATGCTTTTGAAGATCGGAGATACTTCAAAGTGACATTAGTCTTGGCGCTATTAGGAGACACAGCATGATAAAGCTTCTTTTTCCAAATATGAAAGTGGAAAAGAATAAATAGTTCGGACTATATGATAGTGTGCAAGAAGCATTGGTAGTGAGGAAATAATTGGTGAAAGTGACATGAGACTTCTTAATAACAAAGAATATTTACATGGCTATATAGAATAAGGCTCGTTTCTGGAAAAAGGCTTTGCATATTTAATAACGAAATTTCCCAAGGTCTCCTACTCAGCAGATAGGCACGCTCAGATATTGATATTCGGTTGTTCGACTTGATTGTTCTGCTTGGGTGCAGACCCAACAGAACCGAGCAAACAGAAAGGAAAATTCTCACTGATAGCGTGAAGGGTGAGACACATTTCATTCGTGGTAGCAACTATTAAGCATGCTAGATATTTTCCTCACAGCCACGAAAGACCAATTCCTCAGCAAAAATTGGACGCAACAGGTGATAATTTTGCTGGGCAAAGTGTCCACCGTGGAACTATACTCAGCAAAATTTTAAGCGTGTGCACCAGGATTTAGAAGCCTAATTCCCACGACGCAAATTAACTTGGGCAAATTAACTTGGGTAGCGATTTATTAGAAAGTGAAAGAAGTAAATCCGGTCGCAAATTTTGCCCGGCGATACTAGAAGTGCTAAGAAATCCTGAGATGTCAGAAAGAAATCTTAGCATGCTACAGTGATCTAAATGTTGTGGCAATGAACATAAGGATAGAATCATGGCGCCAAGTGCAACGGCTTTGCTGAAGATAGACTTTGTAACCAGATAATAATAATAATTTTTTTTCAAACTTCATATAATTGAATATATTTTACGATACAATGATACACCTCTCTAATGCTAGGTAGTGTATAATTGGCTATTTGCCATTTCTACATGTCAAAAAAACAAAGTTAAATACAACAAAAGGGTAAAAACAACAACTGCTACTACTAATACTTCTACAAATTGTGCATATACGAAAAAGAAAAAGAAAGAAATAATGACAATAAGCAGTAACTAACATTCTAATAATGCGGGGTTGGTCCAGGGCTTGTTTCTGAGGCAGAATATGCAATAGCTACATCTTATCGATATGTTCATGACCTTCGTAATTATATATTTTGATGACGGCTTGTCAAACTTGAGATCATCCAAAAATAATAACAAGGAGTCAGATGATTTACCCCGAGGTCCAAGAGTACTCATCGAGAGATTGATAAATTTAATGTTAGAAAATGTAGGAGTGAGGTCAGATATGAGAGAGTGGTACAACGCATTCCTTCGATCGCTATTAATTTGAAGATTGGATTCAAATCTAACAGTTAGCTCAAGAATAAAAAGAGAAGTATGAATCGCACTATTAAAGGCTGGTTTTCATTTGTTGTAATTCGTCGGCGACTGTGGCAGATACTCCTCTGCAACCATTGCAGACTACGAAATCTAAATGAAAACCGGCGATACTCTACTGATCGCAGACAGTCTGCGATAGTCGCAGATGCTGCTAGAAAGTCAAAATGGTTTGAAATTGTCAGACTATGGCATACAGTCTGCGACAAAATCCAATGTTTAATTCTGAAACCAAGATGGCCAACGAAGCTGCGAGTTACAGTGACGAAGCTTTCATGGGTATTATCAGGGAGAACCCAACAATTTATGACATTGTCAAACGAGGTTATGAGAGCATTAGGACGCAGTATAGCAAGTATTTGCATGCCAGGAAAGGCGCATCAGGTTGCGGATATGATGATACTCCTCATACGGGAAAGTTTGAACACCTTCAATGGTTGAAAACATTCATAATTAGCAGAACAAGCACAACAAATTTGAAAGGGAAATATCCGAGCAACCAGCCTAGCCAGCACTCACATCAACATCAAAGCGTTGATTCTCTTTTGGTGGAAATTTATGAGGATGTCCATTAAAACACTACAGATTGGACTGAACATGAGGAGCAGGTGTCCCAGGGACAGAGTATAAATACTAGTTTGCAAACATCACATACAACTTCAGACAATGAAGCTGAGAGTACCACAGAAAGTACACAATCTGTAAAATAGCGACAGCTGCACCAAGGAAAAAGGCTTGGCTGAAGACAGAAAGCAGAAAAAGGAAATCAGAGAGAACCAACAAGGAATTATCTAATGCTCCGCAAACTTTGAACAACTCTTTGATGCGCTCAGCAGAACAAAGCTCCCACAAGTTTGAAGCAACAGAATTGTATGAGGACCACTACTATGGAATGAGTATTGCGAGTCGTCTCAGGAGTTTGGACAGGATGAAAAAGCAATGGTAAGAAATGCAATTGAAAAAGTATTCTTGGATACTGAGTTTGGATTTTACAACAACAATCCATTATCAGCATATGAACGACAAACAACATAGACATTCTGTATACAATTTGTAAAGTAAAAGAATACTTACAGCTAATAACACAAGTATATTAATGAAATATGTACCAAGTTTTGAATTTTGGGTCATTCCAGTGTTAGTCCGCCTACAATATTAGATGTACTAGCAATTTTGTGTAACATAGCCTATACCTGCAATAATCAGTGCAAAGTCACTGAGCAAAATAGCAAACCTTTGGATATGGGAGGGTAAGCCTTAATTTATGGACATGGAGCTCCAAAAAGTTAGGAATATCAATATCAGACATGCTAGACTGAAATTAAAGACATGGACTGCTGCAGGTATGCAATTCTTCAAACATTTCTGAAATTAGGGCTTCAACCCTCATGCAAATTGACATGGAAGAACCCAATGGTAGCTAGTAATGGCTCACTTCTAAATAAAAAAGTATTATGCTGTTATTTTAAGGTCTTCCAGTGCTGTTAACATGAGAGTTTTGCCAACTCAGAGAACCCTTTGTATTAAAAAACTTCATTAAAGTATCCCGGGTGCCCTTTGCAGATAATAAAGTACTATTGAATGCACGGCCAGTTGATGTATTGTGAAGGGCTCCTTGTTCTCCACAAACAATTGTACGCCACTCCTCAAGAACATCATTTCCTGATGAGTCCTCAGAGTCAATGAACCCCATTGGTGTTTATCTTGCATTCTCTGTGAGACGCAAATAGTTATGAAGCCCAATGCAAGCCTTTATTGTGTTGTCAACTGTTTCTGGGCTGGCTTTGATTGGTCGCCTAAATATACGCCATCATGAAGCTGGGATACCAAATGAATTTCTATGGTACAACGGGCCCTACTGAGTCTGTAATTGAAAATTTTTTGCTCTTCATTAAGATCTTTTCCTGGATAGAGTTTCACCAACCATGTTTTTAATCCAAATATCTCATCTGAAACCAGAACATAGGGAAGAGTGAATCCCTCTACTACTGTCTGAAAAGGGACACTCATATTTCCACTTATGAAAGCTTTGCCCCATCTGTTCATCATTGTCCCTCCCAAAGTTCCCTATGTCAACAATTGTAAAGCAATATTGGACATCACAGATTGCCATCAAGACAATGCTAAAAAACCCTTTGTAATTGTAATATTCAGAGCCACTGAATCCAGTGCATTCTATGGCAACATGCTTGCCATCTAGTGCACCCAAGCAATTTGGAAAATCCCACTCTTCATAAAACTTTGCTGAGGTCCATTTCCAGTTTTGCTCTGATTGTGGTGCTATTAAATAATCTTGGCTCAATGCAATCCACATAGCTTCACATGTTTCTTGAATAATGTTGCAGGCAGTTGTTCACCCCAAACGAAAATTAAAGGCCATGGATTGCTGAGAATCACCACTAGCCAAATATCGTAAAATAAGTGTGATTCTCTCTGCTAATGATATTGGTTCACGGGTTCTGCACTGCCTTGCTTTTAGAAGTGGTGCAGCACGTTGAAGTAAATCTTCATACCGTTCTGGGCTCATCCTCAGGAACCTTGTAAAGTATGAGAAGAAATCAGGTCATAAATCTATTCTATATTTCATGATACTGATTAAAGAATTTTGGTAGAAGTCTAAATACTGCTGTCAAATGAGTTGACATTTAGCTGGGAGAAGGATACTGTATTGCTGAAATGGGAATTTGTGGAAATAAAAATCACAGAATTGAAACAAATCAACTTTATATATTGTTAGGATCTGCTGATCATCTGTTTAAGCCCACATGAATCATATGGTTTATTTACAGTGAGGTGTGGAGCAGGGGCTGGAACTTCTCAATTTTGTCTATCCAATGAGCTATATTTTGTCTTTTTAGCAATTCAAATATGACATATTGTAGTGTATGAATATAGTACTAAATATCCTTTTACACTTATTCATAAGAAAAATTCAATGGCTATGCTGTCATGGATGAAATTTAAAACAATTTAGCTAAATTGTATTCCATGGTTCTTTATTACCTCCAAAAGCTGTATATATGTACTTTTTCCCTTATTATACCTGAGCACATGTTTGGTATCTTGAAATCAAATGGAGTGGTTCCATTATTCAAAACTTTGTCAATCATGCAGCATTGAGGACACACACAGAGATCGATTTTTAGTCTTTCCACTAGAGCCAGTAGTGATTTGTGAATGTTCTAACAAGGGGGCTCTAGGTGCAATTCTATATAATGGATGTGTCCATATCTTCAAAGATGGATATTTAATTTAGTATACCAACATTTGGAAAGACGTCAATAGCCATGTACCAATGCAACATTCATCAAGTCAGCACACTACAAAACACTTTAGGAGCAAGGACAGTACATTTTGAAAAGCAAGGTCGATACAAAAATATTGGAGGGCTGAGCTTCCCAATATTGGAACAATGGTTAAAAGGGGGCCCCACCC
Organism: Cassiopea xamachana; assembly: GCA_900291935.2. Lineage (NCBI taxonomy): Eukaryota > Metazoa > Cnidaria > Scyphozoa > Rhizostomeae > Cassiopeidae > Cassiopea > Cassiopea xamachana. Next base: position 7,359,543 of record OLMO02000278.1, on the reverse strand, counting down.
CTCTGAGCCGTACCATACAAATCACCCCTGACTACAATCCCCACCATACACATATTGCTCTGCAGACTCTGATACAAAGTATTTAATAGTACGTTTATTTAAAAAAACTTTGTCAACCGCACGTGATGACAGACTTACCTAAAAAAGTACTTGCGGTCATGACGTCTGAGCTCCTGTACCAAAGGATGATAATGGCCCAGTGATTTTCCTTCCTGTAGAATTTCTCTGATCCAAATTCTCGTTTTTCGATATGCTCTTCTCTGCACTAGGGACCTTTTCTTTTGCAGCAAACCAATTATAACTAGTACATGCCCCTGCAGTACAATTTCTTCGCCCCCCATGTTTCAATTTTACCGCCAAAATAGTCCTGAATTTTCCCGTGAAGCATTGTTCTGTGAAATAATCGGCGATAGTCGCAGATAGTCTGAGATACTCTACGAGATGCATGACCTGCGATGATCGCCGACGAATTACAACAAATGAAAACCAGCCTTAAATTTTTGAATACAGTAGACCATATAATCACTCAGATGTATATACCATATAACACTCATGATCACTCAGAGAAAGAGCATGGAACCCACCTTTATACTATTTCTGGCAAATGTCTTGGCAATATGATTAATGATTGTTGCCGCTTCAAGGGTGATTCTTGTCATTTCCTCAACAAGCTGCACAAGCTTAAACAACCAATAGACATTTACACTGTGTCTAGTTCGTGTCACCAAGGAGTATTATTTCCTTCCCTCCCTATCTAGGTAGGCAAAGGCTCTCTCCAGCTTGTGTGATTTAATACCTATTGTGAGTGATCGTTGAAAAGCTCAACCAAGTTTAACTCCTGGTCGTTCGCCAGAGATCACTCACTATGCTGAGAAAATTGAATTCTGAGTGTTCCATCTGAGGGTTTGTTAGCGATCACTTGTAACTTGCTTTCAATGGAAATCGGCCTTTAAACAAATCCACGAGTTTCACTGCATATGCAATAGCAAGAAGTATGACATACCTTCTCTAAATCTGTTGTCTTTAATCATTGCTAGAATTTCCCTCAGGCCAATCTCCAGTTGTCTGTTCTCTTCTCGTAGTTCCTGATACAAAAGTGAACAATAATATTTTATGTGCAAAAATTATGCTTCTACTGCTTCGATAAAAATATCTGTATGCAAAAAGAAAGGTAGGAAACAATATAATTCAATCTTGTGTTATCTGAATAATGGATATTTAGCACATTGATTACCTTGTTTGTTATCTCAAGCTTCATACTTTCTGATTTCAATTTGTCTATTACCTTTTGCCTATCGCCTTCAATTACTACTGTGTTTCTTGGCTATAAAGAAATGATTTACACAATATGATATTTAGAGAATGACTTGATACTCCTATCAGGTTTGCTAAGAAAGCGTCTTACAAGAAAAAGGAGAACAAAGTCTGCTATCAAAAAGACCCAATAAGGAACACCAGAATGCCAAATTGGCCAATATGTCATTAGTCATTTTTCCTCCAAATGGCTTCAAATACAATAAAAATCTTCAATTGCAGAACTGACATTTGGCAATCAAAAGAAAAATAACAACTATTTAGTGGAAAAAAGTACACTAATTTGATTAACTTGCGAGGTGTATATTTATTGATTATATCGCGCTCAAGCGTACAGTGGACAAACGGCATTGGGTTGAAGTAACTTAATGAGGAAAAATATACAAACACAAAATAAACTAAGGAAAAATCCTACTTTGGATGACAGGCTCTCAGTATAAACGCTTTTCATGTGAGTAGGGACGGGCTTGGGCTCCAACTCTGATGCTGCTTCTTCAACAGCCACTAGATCTTCCGTTGCTAATCCAAGTTCAACTGCTCTAGAGAGCAAACATAACTCTTACAATGAGCAAAGAAAATAGTTTTTGACGGTCTTGGCCAACGAAATAATTCAAAATTGCAATTAGTTAGACATATTGCTGGCAGGCTTTACAAATATTGCCTTGTTGCAGAGAGGTCAAAGGCAAGTCAAGAAAATCAGGAATTCCCATAAAAACGCAATGGTAGTTATGGATGTTACAATATAAATAACTAGTGTCACGTGATGCAACTTAGTGATTTACCCATGTGTAGAACAATAAACATAGAAACGAGAGAGTAGGAACGGGCATATTTTGTAGAGAGCTAGATGAATGAGGAGAAAAGACAGTGGTGCTTCTACAGAGTGCTACCTAATTGTAATAATAACAACAATGTAGTTGAAAAACATTCAGAGGAGTCTCTCTTGTAAAAGCAACAAAATTAAAAGATAGGCTGGCCCTCAAAAAGAAACTTAAGAAGTATAGCTTTTAATTAACAGAAAAAGAAAAAGTTCAGACTTCAAACATTAGTCAATGATTGTTTATGTCAATGTGTGCTTTGTAATAGAATAAACAGGCACTCAACTAGCTATCTTCCTAGAGAAATTTCCTGATGCTCAGCATCCAAGCTAAGAACTAGAATTGTAAATACCCGTTGATCACATGAAAGAGCACACATATGACATGAGAGTTTGCGACAAAACCAAACCAATAGCTGCATTTACATGTTCAAACGCTGTCAATTGAAACTAGTCAATAATATAGGCGGAATAGTAAAGTAAAATTGAAATACTCTCAAACCAATAACCAATCCAAAATACAAAATGCTCCACAAATAGGTCGTCCATAAAGGGCAACTGTACCTTTCAATAACTTTTCAAACCCTCCTCTCTCCCATTGTGCATACATGTCCACCTATTGCCTAACAACCCCTCTGTTCGTGGGGAAACAAATTATACAGCATTCCTGTGAACCTGAACAGTAACATGTATTCACGGCAATACTTTAGTTGAACTTAGGTAAAATAACAGAACTTAAAAAAATATGAAACATAATGTAGTTATTCTCTTTGACACCCTATTGTTTAATCTTCAATCTGAGAATTATGTCCAGCTACACCTAATCCTGGAAAATTGTCCACTTTTGTTTTCATTATTGCTAACATATTCCCTCCCAAAAGGTACGGATATCACTTATGAATGGATCCATTAGGAAAAAATGATGTAAAATTTGGTACAAAATACAACCTTTCACCTCTGTGCATTGCTTGCTTCCGAAGCATTTTTTTTAACTGCTGCCGCTCGTCTTCCAATCTCTCGACCTAAAACATATTAAATGGACTGACATGCTTACAGACATAGCAACATCATTGAAATTTCAGGATAAGGCAAAACAAACATTAAATCCTGGTCTACCATGAGCACTCTTCTTATATAAAAACCAGAAAAAATGAGGCTTAGGCTGGCTGTTCTTAATTTTCACAAAATTTTGAGTAGGCTAAGTTGTCTTTCAGTTGCTCTTAAAAAAATTGGATGCAAGCAAGTTGAAATTGATTGATAACCCTATTAGCAATTGGCCAAATCCTTGATCAGAGGTGATCTCTCTTGCACCTCAATGTTTTTTCTTGAAAAAGTTGTATATAAAGAATTGTAAACAGAACATGTGTTACCGCAGAAGCTTGCTTCACAAAGGGCAAAAATTCGTGAACATCAAGGAGGAGAAATGATCAGGCTGTCAATGTTCAATAGGCTACCAAGGAAATAACACTTTCACGTCCACATGTTAGTGGAAAAAGCATGGATCCTTGTCCAAAATTGTATTCTATGACAGTGCTTTAGCCTCAAGTTTGTTCTTAACTAGTTCTCAATTTTCCATCAAATTCTAGGTTCTTTCAAAATTGCCTTCATAAAAAACAACGGTGTATAATCCATCAGCAAAACAGTCTGATACCTCTTTTGCAAGAACTCTATTCAATGCTAGTGCTTGCTCTTCTTTAACGTGCTTCTTTTTTCTTATTACTTTTGCATCCAATCTTTCCTTTGGATCCATGCCTAGTCGTCCTCTCAACTCCTCATTCTCAAGTATATAGTCATCCAACTCCATTTGAACATGGTTCCAACTTTTTGTTATGTCTTCGATAGTTCTATATAGGGAAGTGAGGAACAGCAAGATATATAAATATGTATATATATATTATATATTTATTATATATATATACATATATATATATATATATATTTCTGCCTCAAGAGAACGAGAAGTCCTGGTAAGTCACTAGCTTATGAGTTCATATCTATAGCTGCTTGATAAAGGCGAAAGCCGTAACTAATGTATAGGTGCTAAAATCATGGGACATGAAAACAAGCCACTGTGATCTAGTGGTTATGAGGCGTGCCCAGAGGTGAGAGACCTGGTTCGATTCCAGGCGGTACATGCTTTCATTTCCTCTGATTTTTGTGATCGTTTAAACATACTACAGCTTGCGCCTAGAAAGGAGAAATCCTAGTTAGTTGCTAGCTTATGAGTTCATACATACAAATATATATATATATATATATATATATATATATATATATATATATATATATATATATATATATATATATATATATATATATATATATATATATATATATATTCTACAACATGTACATATGCATAATATGTTATAAACAGATTTGTCAGCTGAGTACATTTGTAACTGAGAGCGGCTTCGCAGTATACTGCTTTGCAGTACATTGAGTAAACAAATCTTCGGCGTGACAAACTTTCAGACAACAGGTTACCTGAAACTGATTTGTACGACATTTAACTTCATCCGAAAATTAGTCAAACCAAAAATATGTTGGCAAAAACTGCCCATGTGCAATGCAAAAACAGAAATAGTTTAGATTGAAATGCACTCTGAATCTAGCAAAATCTCATGAGAAGTTATGGAAAAACTTGTATGGTATAAACGATCGCCCTATCTGAAAGAGATTATTCCATGACACAAAAACGACGATAGCAACTGTATGTTGTTGTAAATGGGGCCTAAATCAGATGTCTAACCAGAGTTATAAACAACTTTCTCGAGGGTTTATCAATGATGATAATGGTACGTGAATGAATGCCACGCTGTGGTTTCGGCCTCGTCATTGAAGGGCTGTTCAATATTTGTCCAAATATCTATTTGTGGGAAATGGCAAAAATTAGTGCGAAAATATCTGTTCTATTACATGGGAAGCAATTTTGTTTAATTAAATCAGTTAGGCTCAGTCCCAATAGATTGCATTCCAATCTGAAGTTCACATACATCAAGCAAAGTGAAATTATGATAACAATATAAAATCTGTCAAGACTGGTGCTCTTGCAAAAGGACGTTCAACAGCCAGACACTTTCAGAAAGGTTATTATATATAAATCTAGTGAATTTTAAAACTATCATCTAACCATTTCTTTTAAATCACTTCCAAAATCTATGCCTCCACGCTCTAGTTTGATAAACAACGGATTAGGGGGCATTTTTGCAAAGTAGGAAAGCTTGGGACAAGACAAGATACTTAAGAAACTGCATGCTTCTTCAATTTAATAGTAAAGATCATGTCTGCAGATATAATGGAAAATATGAGGAGCAAGATGAGTGGGGAACATATTAGGTGTCTCTGATGTATCAATTTACGAAAATGAAGCTAGATGTCAGTCATTAGCATGTAAAACTTTGCACGCACCAAATCAAACTCTTCAAAAGCTGCATTAAATTTGTAGAGTAACAATACCTAATTTTTTCAGTCAACAAATTCCTACGTCTCAAAATGACTTCATCTTACAAAATTTCAATTTCACTTCAATTTCACTTCAATTATTATGTAATATTTTCATTTTATTTATTACAAATAAACTCTATTAATTCAAAGATTTCCCCTAACATGTCTTTCATATGTTTACAGCAGGGATCTCAAGCAAACTTTACCTGGGAGCCGCTGGATTCCGAGCTTCGGTGAGGCTTTATTCGTACGAAATCTCTTTAGAATTACAATACATTATAACAATACATTTACAAGATCGTAGTGCATGGATCATGAAAAATACTGCATAATACATGAAGATACATGCATTAGAGGGTTGAAAATACATGCATTGGGTGATGCTGGGTCGTATAAGGGTTTCCTCTCGTAAGATGGAAAACTGATAATCAAACTTTCGTGACAGTAGCTTTCATGATTTCTTTTGAACAACAAGTGTTGACTACTATCTAGCAGTTCAATGCATACCAAGTTGTTCTTGCAATCGAGGAGAGGTTGGGCTTTTCATTAGGGTGAAGGGCCGCAAATTATTGTCCTGTAGGTGAAAATTGGCCAGCAGACCACGAGTTGAGCTTAAACTACTTTAGACATGGTCGTATATCAAATAAGTTACGTCTTCTTCAACTGTACATCAAACGCAAACTCACAGTAACAACTGAAAAGAAATTTGGCCTCCATAGTGCTAGTGTTCCTTGGTATTTTCGAGTCCGGAATAAAGGGGAGGAGGCCGGAATAGAAAAAGTAAATGGAAATTTGTTGAAAACCCAATAGATGGCGAGGGTGGTTGGAACAGGTAGTTTGGATGGTAAATCTCTCTAATCATCACTTGCTATGGACGGGTCTGGGCATTCTTTTAACTATAAACAAAGCGAAAAATTCAAGTTCTCATGTTAGGTAATAGTCAATCAAATTATAGACTCAAAAGGGATTCGTAATAAGGATGTCCTGGGTGGCTTTCTTTCAAAACAATAATAGGTAGGAGGCCTTTATTTGGGATTCAAAATTATTGACATTGATAGTGCTGGCATTCTGTGATACACGTTTTCCTTTTAAGAAAAAATATCTGTAAGAAAATGAAGATCAAATGGTCAAAATCTTAAAACAACGACAAGAGTGAGTGCCTAAAGTTCAGCCTTTTCCTTGCCACAAACTCTACAGATGGAGTCTAAAATCGAGTATGCACGATATGCAAAGAAATGGTAGCCAATTATAGCCAGTCTGTCTAGGAAAAGTTAAGAAAATCTTACAAATTCTCCAGTTCAGTTTTAGGAAAAGCTAAGAATACTGAGGCTGAAGCAAAATAAGTGGTTTTCTTATAAAAACGCGTGCATTGGCATGCATTGAATTATGTGAAATATGTTACAGCCTATGGAGATTGGCCTCTTAAAACATCATGATATGAAGAACACACCAGAAACTTAACAAAAAGTGAGTATGCTCTGCAGCAGAGATTTTCAACGGTTGCCAACAGTGAATAACAGACAAGAGAGACCTCAAACAAAGTGGTTGTAATGTGAAGCAATCATAAAAAGGCCACCCATCCTAACACCAGATTTTTTCTTTTGCAAAAGTTTTGTAGATGACTCATGTTACCCAACGTCTCACCTTGCCCCACCTTATCTACTAGCCAGATCTTTACTTAGGCCGCAGATATCAATAGGATTAGCATAGGACCCTTTACATAAAACCAACGTCCAAATTCATAAACTTCACATGGGCATGAATTGAAAATAATATGGACCTAAGAGGCAACTGATACCAATTGTCAGAGTACAAGAGTCCACGTTTGAAAATTTTTATGTTTCAATTCATTTTGAGCATATTCCTAGTACAACGGCAGTTACTCAACTCAGAACAGAAGTAGCTAGTTGCTACTATTTCAAGACATCATAACATAACGAACAAAAGTTTGACTGTGAAAGATAACCTAACACTATCAGGGCACCAGATATCAGGCAGTTTCTTTTAAGGTTAATGCTAATGTAAATGCAAGAAATGAATTACTTGTCTCTTGCTTTAATCCTTGCTCTGAATTCCTTAATCTCCTGTACAGCCTCTGGTAGCCCAAACTGGCCCTGCAAATAACAAAAGAAGGTAGCATAGATGACCCAGCAAAAACAAGAATTGCAGCCTAGCAAGAGACTGGCATAATAAATAATCATACATAAATGAATGCTTTATCTTTGGTTTGATTCCCGTCTAGCAAATTAGTTTCCTAATTAATGCCAACCAAACCTCAAATACAAGCTAATATGCTACGGTGAGAGAAAGATATTACATGTCAATGACGACTAATTTACAAGGATAAATCTATCAAAATATCATTACATATCATATAGATAAAGACTTCTACAATACAAAGGAATCTTCCAGGGCCAGATAGTTGGAGTTAAATAGTGTTAAATCAAGAATAGCATAACATGGCCCGATGCCATGGCCTATTCCCAGCCCCATGCCCTTTCCTAATTTTAAAGTGAAAAAATTATTAAATGACTCTGTTTTGTAAAACACCTATCGGTTGATTTTTGTTATCATTCAAAGCAAAATATTAAGAAAACATTTGTAGCGGATAAGTACGCATTATTGCCAGAGCTTCCACTAGTAAGGAAATTTTCTTACGGCAAGTAAATTTGGCCAATTGGTAGGATAACAGAAGGAAATGACTATTGTAAGGAAGTAAGAGGGACACTTTGAAATAAGTAAGGAATGTTAAAGGAATTCAAGAAAAAGGTTATATGTTTAAAATTTGATGGCATAAGACACGTTAAGGTAGAATTCAATGTAGAAAACCAGATTGCTCTTTAGCAAGTAGGTTACTTGAGTTCAGATGTTGGTACACTTGGTCATATACAAGTCTTTCAAAGAGCCATGAAATGACTGGCAGAAGCTGACATTAGGCGATAATTTGATTTTTCATTTTCACCTCCTTCTTTGTAAATGGCCTCTTGCGTTTTGAAAATATGTGCCCTTCTCAGATCCTAGATTCAAAACTGGAAATGCCTTGCCTCTAATGTGCTTTCCAATAAGGAAAAAGACTAAAGGTAATCTGGTAACACTCTAGATGGTACCTAAACAGTACTATTGCCGGAAAACAACAATAAAGAACAAAACAAAACAGAAATACAGCTTTCTACCATAACACTCAAAGAAGAAATTTAAATAATTGAAAAATGTTAGTTGTTTTAGTACAAAACTCGTCCTCATTATGGCCAACGGGTAGTTCGTTGGCTAACAGCCGTAACCCTCTACACGAAATGCCTCCATCCTGTTCTCTCTTTAGCCTCCCTCTCAGTTTCAACAAACATCAACCCGCAGATCTCCTTTATGCTGTCGTTTAGTCTTGTCTTTGGTATACCTTGCAGTCTCTGTATATCCTTATATCTTTTCTAATGTACATCCTTTCCTTGACTGGTGTCCGATTGAATGTCCGTTTTCTTGAATCCAAGAAATTAATGAGCCGTTTCTCACAGTTTATTTTCTCCAGTACTTCTTCATTGATTATTTTCTCCATCGAGCTCATTCTTAGAACTCGTATGTGATGCCACATTACACAACTCTCTAGTCTTTTCTTGTCAGAAGCTTTCAGTACCCAACATTCTGCTCCATAGGATGCACTGGGAAATACAAGTGTTTGAAGACTTGTTTTTAGTGGCTTGCAAAATATTCTTATTTGTCCAGATCTTAAGGGTAACTGTTGCATTATTTGCTAAGCACATTCTTCTTTTTACCTGAATCATCGCCGTTGTTAGTGACTGTTGCTACAAGATATTTGAACTTCATAACAGTTACAACAGTCTCTCCATCTATCACAATTCCATTGTCTGTTGGATTTCATTGAACGTTCATAACGTTTGTTTTCTTTGTACTAAGGTAAAACTCAAGTTTCTCAATCTCCAGTTTTACTCTATCTATGAGGTCTTGAAGCTCTTCTAAACTCCCAGCAATTAGCACAATGTCATCAGCATATCTTAGATATCTTGGATTTGTTATTTTGTGGCCTCCAACAGTAATGCTTCCTTCAAAACCTTAGGGTGCGTTTCTCATTATTGCTTCTACACAGATGTTTAAAAGGTGTGGAGAAATGATACATCATTGCCAGATCCCCTGCCTAATCTCAAACCATGCAGTTAATCCATAGCTCGTTCTTACCGCTCCTTTCTGTTAGTCGTACAATGCTTTTATTAATAGGATTATACTAATGGGGTAGCTCATCTTGTGCATATCATTCCAAAGGATATCATGTGCAACTGTGTCAAATGCTTTTGAGTAGTCGCTGAAGCAAAGAAACACATCATTACTGCCTCTCTATTCTTTTCGAGCACCATTTTAAGGCTTATTACCTGGTCTTTAGTACCCTTTCCAGGGCGAAAACCCACATGCTTTTCCAATGTTTCCTCATTCAGTTTGATAGCCGATCGTTTAGTAATTTTCAACAGGATCTTACTACTATGGCTTATAAGGGGCATTGTTCTATAATTGTTGCATTTTAAAGTATCGCCAGTTTTTAGTATAGGTCATCATCATCATCAGCAGTCCGTTGGTATCGACAATGACGTGGAGAGGTATGGGTGCCTGTGTCGCATGTGTGAAGACAACCCAATCGAAGCCTTGAACGTCCGCTCGCAGATATTGCACTTGTAGGCAGCTGCAGTTGGTGGGGGTGCTGGCTCCTGGTCTCTTTGCCTTTTTTCTCTCCAGTTCATAAGGTCCTCTGTTGTGCCACAAAAGCCGGTTTTGCATTTTGCTTCGCCAGCCATCGAACTCACTGACTTTTTTCAGGTGCTGTTTGAAAACATCTTTGTAACGGAGTCGGGGAACTCCACCTTTTCGTGGACCCTCCTTCAATTCTTTTTTGGAATTCTTTCGTCTTCCATTCTTGTTGTATGACCAATCCATCTCAGTTGGCTTGAAGTGATAATCTCTTTGACACTAGGCATCTCAGCTCTTTCTGTTATCTCAAAGTTGGAAACATGTTCACTCCATTTTATGCCCATCAACTGGCGAAGATGCCTTTGTTGCACTTGATCAAGTCTCCTGAAGTGACGTCTGTATAGTGTCCATGTTTCACAACTTTACAATAATGTGGGCATTACGATGGCTCGGTATACTTTCATCTTTGTTGTCAGATGGATCCCCTTCTGGTTCCAGAGACACTCTCGCAGTTTTCCAAATGCCGTTGCAGCAGCTTGGATCATCCTTGTGAGCTCTGCATCTATACCTCCATTTTTAGAAATGGTACTACCCAAGTATGTGAATTTATCCACCTCTGTAATAGGAGATTCATTTAGAAATACGTTTCTTTGTGATAATCTTTCAGCAGGGCTGTCCTGAATTACTACTTCGGTCCTTTTTACATTTATTGTGAGACCAAATCTTTTGGATTCTTCAGAAAAAGCATCTATCAGTCTTTGCATTGTTTCAAGACAATGGGTTACTAGCACTCGATCATCAGCAAAGAGCAATTCTTGAATTAGTTGCTCTTTGCAATTTGAAGAGGTCCCCATCGCACATGGTATGTATATAGACATCACCAATATTTTTGGCATGCTCTGTAAGACTGCTGCAAGAAATATTGTGAACAGTGTTGATGCAAGTACGCATCCCTGTTTCACTCCGTGCCCTACATTGAAAGGGTTTGACATTCCATCGCCACATCGAATACTGGCAGTCATGCCATCATGAAAACTGCGCACAATTCTTATAAATCTCTCAGGGCAGCCATAGCGACCCAACAGCTTCCACAATGTATTCCTGCCAACAGAATCGAACGCTTTGCTAAAATCATTGAATGTCATGATGAATGGCTGGGATTGCTCATGATATTTTTCTTGTAGTTGTCTTAATGTAAATATCATATCTTGTGTTGATCTATTTGCACTAAAACCGCATTGGCTTTCTGGAAGGATGTCTTCAGCAAGGTTCTGTAATCATGATTGCAATATTTTGGCAAATATCTTTCCTGCTATTGATATTAGCGAGATTCCCTGATGATTTTCACATTCTGAATGATCTCACTTTCTCTTGTAAATGGTCACTATTGTGGCACCTTTGAAGTCTTGTGGCACTTCTGCTGTAGTTGTCCAGATGTTGTAGAAAAGTTCATACAACTAGTTTCGCAATGTTTGCCCTCGATACTTCCAAATCTCTGGGGGGATACCATCCGGTCCTGCAGCTTTTCCACATTTTAATATTTTGATTGCTATGTTGAGTTCTTCTGTTTTCGGTGGTTCATCTAATTGCTGCCTTATCAGCAGCCGTGGGATAATGCTATCTGCATTTTCAACAGCATTGGTTGTTGTGTTTAGCAAAATGTTGAAATGCTGTCTCCATCTTTCCATGATAGCATTTTTATCTTTTATAAGAATATTACTATCAGCAATTTGTACTGGGTCAAGAAATATACGCTGTGGACCGTATACCTCTTTGAGAGATGCAAAGACAGCTTTAGAGTCGTTTCGGTCAGACAGGTCTTGAATTTCAGCTGCCTTCTTTGTCCACCAATCACATTTCATTTGTCGTAACTTCCTTTGGAGTTGAGACTTCACTTTTTTGTATTCGTCTTTTGTTGATCTGGTACACCTCTCATGCAGACTCTTATTGAACAGCCTGTTCTTTTCATTCACAAGATTTATAATTTCTACATTTGATTCATCGAACCAGTCTACATGTTTCTTTGACGGTTTTCCAAGTACCTTAGACACAGCGCCATGTACGATTCATTCTTTAGTATACTCCATTGTTCTTAAATATCATTAGTTTGCCCCTTTTGCAGGGCTTCATTTATCACCGTAGTAAGGGTATCTTGTTCATTTTGATTCTTCAGTTTCTCCACATTTAGTTTCTTCGGTGGTTGCAGTCCTTTCTTTCTTAGAAGCCGGGGTTTTGGTTTGATGTTACAGATAGAGCGAATCATAAAATGATCGCTAGAACATTCGGCTCCACGCATTGCTCTAGTGCTACGAAAATCTTTAAGGTCACACCCCCTCGTTATAACGTAATCCAGTAGGGTGTTTGGATCTTGGATGTCTCCAGGACTAGTACCATTTGTCTGGGTAGTTGAAAAATGTGTTGGTTATAGCAAGTCTATGTTCTAAGCATTTTGCTAGCAGCATTTCACCATTAGAATTCATTAGAATTTTTAGTATAGGTACATAGACTGAAAACACACAGTCATCAGGAAATTTGTTCTCAATCCAGATCTTTGTGCGGAGCATATGATCATTTCTACTTTCTCCCCTCCATTCATAATCATCTTGGCTGTGATACCACCAAGGCCGGGACTTTTTCCTTGTTTAAGATCATTAATGGCTTCCTTAATTTCATCAAGAAGGGGTGGTGGCTCTGTCGTGTTTCAAATATGGACCTGTATTGAAGCAAGATCTTTACTTTTTTTATATAGATTTGAGCAATAACTTCCCCATCTACTCTGAACTTGGTCTCTATCACATAGTACTGTGCTTTCTTCATCTTTGATGGTATCTACGGTTGGGTGGAGGAACTTCATAGTGAGGTTTTGATACCTTAATATAATTCCTTGGTAATGTTATAGATGGCAGTTTCTTCTATCTGTTGGCACTGTTCCTGAATAAACGTTTCCTTCTCTTTCCGCATCATTCATTGTATTTTGGAGTTTTGTTGTTTGTAGCTGCTTCCTTTACAGTATCCCTAATCTCCTTTGCCTTAAGGTACCTTCTTTTCTCCACCTCCTTTAATGACTCATCTGAAATCCATATGTTGATTTTCTTCTTTTTCTTGCATATAGCTTCTTCAGCAACACTCAAAATGATATATTGCCCTTCTTTCCAGAGTTCATTAGGGGCTCTCTCTTCATCACACTGTAGTAGAGCCTCACACCTGCTTGAGATTTTGATTTTGCTGTTGTTGTCTAAGGTCTAGGCTGACAAAGCATCTAGGCTGAAGTGGCTGTACCATTTTCTTTAATCAAAGCTTGATATCTGCAACTAAACACTGGTGGTCACTGTTACAGTCTGTAATTAATTCTGTAATTACTAATTAATTAATTCTGTAATTACTAATGCAACTAACTAATACAATTAATACAACTAATACAAGTACAGCTACTAATACAACAACAACTAGTATAACTACATCAAGTACAATCTAATACAAGTGATTTATAATAATGGAAACTTCATATAATTAATACAACATTTAACTACTACAATTGTAAACCTCGCTAGATAATAGGTAGCTTACAATGGCTACTTGGTGAAGAAAAAAAAATAGTAATAATATATAACATGAACAACAACAACAACAATATATAATGGCTGTATCTATTTATAGAAACTATTGTTGAAGAACCTCCTAAGTAGGTTAACTAACGAAAAGGAGGCTCTGCATAGGTCTTAATGGGTAGTTATATATTAGATTTCATTTTGCATGCCGAGGTGTCAGATCCTTGTATAATTTGATCACAGCTCTATCAATACTACATGGCATTTAGGAAATAGTCTTTCAGGTGCTTTTTAAACAGATATTTCGATGATGAGAATCTTATTGCTGTTGGCAAACCGTTCCACTGTTTTGCCCCTGTATATTGAATTGATCGTAAGCCATACTGGAGGGTGTTTCTTTGGGCTAAAAACAGACCACCACTTGTTGATTGCCTTGTATTGTGAGAGTGAATTGATGTAACATGGCAGAAGAAATTGTGGAAGTAAACTGGTGTTAGCTTATTGATTGATTCATAAACGAAAGTTAATAGCTTTATAACGTTTGATAGTATCCTCACACCTGTTATTTTTCATTTTTCTTAGAAGTTGATCACGAATTCTCATCATGTTTTGTATTCTGTTATTAATTCAAGGCTTGGCTTTAAGTTTCAATTCTTTTTTAGTGCATCTCTTAGTAGGTACATATTTTTTAACCAGTGAAGCAGTATCATCAAGAAATTTATTGTAAGCGTTATCAACATCCGTAGCACTATTGAAATATTTAAAATCCATTGCAGTGAAGTCACTAAGAAAGTTTCTTTCATTAAAAGATGAGCAGTCTGATTTAAGAATCTCTAGCTCTTTGTATGATATATTTGCATTTTCAACTATCAAGAACTGAGGGAAATGGTCAGATATATGTGTCAAAATATTTCCACATGTAATTTTGGTGTCAAATACATTAGTACATATATTGTCAATAATTGTTGATGAATTTTTAGATACTCTGGTAGGATGAGTTATACAGGGCAAGAAATTATTTGAGAAGAAAGTAGTTACCAAGTCGGAAGTAGGTGTATGTGAGTCATAGTTTAATAAGTTAATATTAACGTCCCCCATGATGAAAACTTGCTTTTTTAATAATTTGGGCAAAATTATTCTAAAATGTGAAATGAATGTCTCAATATCAGCTCCTGGGTGTCTGTAGGTGCAACAGAATAGGAGGTTTTGCTATTTTTGTTATCAATTTCAACCCAAATGGTTTCAAATCCATTGCATTTGAAGTTCAGATCATCACAACTCCTTGAATTAAGATTAGTTTTAACATAGAGCCCAACACCTCCATTGAACACATGGCTTGTTGAAGACGTATCATAAAACTTATAACCACTTATATCAATATTGGTTAGTACCTTGCTTTGATCAGAGCTCCAAATTTCAGATACTCCTATAATATCAAAAGATTTCTTTGCAGCAACACATAATTGAACCAGTTCATCAGAATGGCAAGAGAGACTTCGTATATGAGTGTATAGAATAGAAAGTTGACTATTGCTGGAGTCCAAAGATGCAAGCTCAGGGACAGTAAAGTATCTTGAATGGATAGTATTAGGGAGGTTTTCATCAATATCGTATTCACTCAAGAAAGGCAGCCCAGTAAGATCTGAATTTGATTGAAAACTAGGTAGGTCATAGATATACTAGGGCATTTCAAACTTATTTGTGTGCAACATATTAGTTATAAGGTTACGACCTCTCTTTACCTATAGTGACTTTATCCGGAAAAATATAAAAGAAACTGTATTTGAAAGAAGAGTTTTCTGGCTAAGCAGCATTAAAATAAAACAGGAAGGGGCATGATTTGGGTTTATTATGAGTGCACTTATGTCAACAAGCTATCGCCATTATGTGCGAATCAATAAAGAGATGTTAACTACTGAATGTTTTCAATGCATTGAATCAAAAAGGCTTTGTCTGGATTCAACAGTTGGAAATAGAAAAATAATACTAGAAAAAAAATAGCAAAAAATAAATACTGGAAATTACTTAGTCTGCTAGTCAAGCTTAAGCTTAAGGTCTTCAACTTTTTCAAAGTACTTATATGTACCACAATTAAACCAGCATAGATTGCAGTCAATGTCTGCAAATGCAAAAGAAGTCTCACTTGATTCAAGTAGCTTGTTAGCTTTCTCCAGTATCTCCGATCTCCTCTTTGTCAAATCCAGTTTTATCCTATATTTTTCGCTATTTTTTCTTGCCCTATAAACTATAGTCCTATGTCGCCACGTGGTAAAATGAACGATCATCTGCCTGCACTTCTTCCATTATGATTTGTGGTCTTTCCAATTCTGTGCACTCTATGGATAACATCATAAGGAATTTCCATTCCAATATCAGTGAAAATGTCCTTTACTTTATCAAGGCAGTCTTGAGCTGTTTCGTTTTGCCCCAGAGAAGGCAACTCAATGCCACAAATTCGCAAGCAAAGACGGCGTTGGTATTGTTCTATACCATTATTCGCCACATGCAGCTGCGATATATGACTCTCCATAACTGCAATCTTGTCTTCCATCATGCTTATTTTTTGTTTTTGATCGTTTGTGATTTCCATTAACCCATTGATACAATCTTTCGTTGCTACTTTCTCTTCTAGCTTAGTGAAGTGCTCAGTCATCAAGTCATAAAAACTTTCCATAGTTAGGCCCGAATGAGGCAAGGTCACATGACTTGGAGAGTCCGGTTTGCCTTTACGTGGTTTAGTCATTTCCCTCTTCAGAGTCTCCAATATTGAATCAACTTCCAAGGCTTGAAATAGCAATAAATAATACCCACAAAGCAAACAAGTTTTAAGTTAATATATGCCGCTAGCCAGAGCTTCTCATTTACGCCTCCACCATCAAAGTCAAGCCCATCAAAATCAACAAACAGTCAGCCCTGGATCTTTTTCTTACATTCTTTACACATCCTTTCCATTGTTAATTCGTGATGATGAAATCAATTTGGTTCCGAGATTTTTTATCTGGAGAAGTCCAAGCGTAAAGATGTCAAGGGTGATGTTGAAACATTGTGTTAGTGAACAACATATTGTTTGGACTGCAAAGTTTTATCAGCCTTTCACTTCGCTCATTTTGTTCTCCAAGACCAACTTTTTGAAAGGTTATGTTTGGTGTTACCATTTTATCAACTTTGGCATTGAAGTCGCTGATGATGAATTTGAGATAACGACTAGGGATAGTATTTAAAGTCTCTTGTAGACTATCGTAGAAGCTTTCCATTTTCTCATCATTTGCGTCAATAGTCGGGGCATAGCATTGCACAATTGAAATGCAAAAGGCTTTGCATGGATTCTAACTTTCAAAATTCTGTCGTTGATGGGACTGTATTGTATAAGAGCTCTAAAAGATAACCATCTGATTCTCTCCAATCTTAACACTTCCTTTTCCATTCCAATTTTTTCAGAAATTCCAAGTATTTGAAGCCCAAGCTGGCTCAACTCATTGCAAATGAACTTCAGTTTTCCAAGCTCTTTATGTTTTCTGACAGTCCCAGTCCCAATACTGACTTCGTTTCTCAATTGCAGATGCTTTCTTCCAATAGCATGCTTTTCGTGTCAGCCTAGTCGCCCACTCAGCAAAACTTCCCTTGTTGACTTACGCGAAGGACGATGTAGTATGACTTTCCATTCGTATTAAATTTCACAAATGTGTGCAAAGGGTGTGGGGGGAAAAGTAAGCCAATTAGAGACCCCCTGGTTGCACCTCCGTCAGACATAATTACTACTAATGAGGCAAATAGTAGTTGTACTATCCGACCTATTGACAGGTATCTACTGCCCTTCTGCCATCAGCTTCACTGTTACCCTGGTACTGGGAGCTTCTGAGGTGCTGACAACTTGCTCACGGGAGCCCCAGGGATGCAGTTTAGCGTAATACCCAGAACAGAGTACGAAGCTACACGACTTGTTACCAAAAAATGCAAAAAAAGTTCAACATGATCCGAAATCTTAAGGTAGATTCACAGTAGTTGCATTTTTCTTGCTGCCCACTTGCAGCGAATCATATATGATAAGCGTTTTTTTCCATCATCAGCCACGCATTTCTTTAATGATGTGGAAAAGCTGAACAATTTCAGCTTTTCCGCATCATGTCGCATAGGAACAATAGTGAGCGACATGGTCGCCAAACAGGTGAACAAGGAAGTTTGATAGAATCAGTTAGACAATTCCCGTGCCTGTATGACACAAGACGAAAAGATTACAAAGACGATGGTATTAGGGAAAATGCTTGGAAATTGGTAGTTTTTGAAGTTCAGAGCATAAATCCAACAGAAGCGATACAGTTCTTTGTGAAGGTAAATGTAAATATATTTTCATACATAAGCTTTCATAATTCAAATGATGCCTTTTCTGTTAGTTGTCTGCACTATTAACATAGTTCAGTTCAGTTCACTTCTTTGGATGCCATTCAGTTTGCTTTGAGATATGTATTAATCTAGGATCATGGATATTAACTCTTTACATTAGTAGTCTTTCGATTCACCCCAGCAGATGTGAGTTCAGTGAAAAAGGTGTTTAAGAATTTGAGGGACAGATTCATGAATATGACAAGAGAATACAAGCCTTCTGGTAGTGGCGGTGGTGTTTCAATAGAGCCTTCGTGGCAATTTTACAAACAATTAGACTTTCTTGCTCCATTTCTCAAGCATAGGCCAACTCTGGCCAATCTTTCACAAACAACAGACAATATAGATCCGGAAGAGACCACAACGGAAACATATGAATAAAACAGAAATGCTGATTTGTAGACAATATATGCAGTTTCTGATTACTCGCAGGTTATGACTGCTACTGTATTTCACTCAGTTCCCACAGAAGCGGACCTATTGGTCATGGATGGTGGAGTGCACAAGCAACTCCATAAAATCCACAACTGCCGATAGTTCTTTTGAAGTAGGCCCGTTCCCAAGAAAAGAGCTAAAAGGGTCGATGAGAAAGGAAATAATATGAAGGCAGTTTTAAATGCTTTAGAGAGCTCAAATGAATTTGTTATGAGTGCCAGCAACAAGCAAGAGCCAGATGCCAATGAACTGTTTGGTCAAAGCATTGGGAAAGAATGAAAAGACCTCACTGATTATCAAAAGAGCCTGGCTGAACTGCAGAGAAAGCAGGTTTTGCATGAGATTAGATGGGGAAGGAAGCCCTACAATTAAAAAGTTTTTTTACAGCACAAAAATTTATATTCCTTAAACTCTATATTTCTATATTTCTTACTGTAAGTCCTTGAACAAGCTCCATTGTGGCTCATTTCTTTCTTGGATTTTAGTTTGAGGGCTTTTTTGAGGGGGGACTCTAGAGAAATTTTTTTTGGTAGTTATAAATATTCCCTTTGAAACTTTTGAACAAATACGCTACTTTTTGATACTACAAATACAAGCAATATGGCTGCCTTTTCTTTCTTAACTCTATAGAGTACTCAAAAACACTCAAAAAGCTGCAGTCACATGTTTGGGTCTGTGATTATTTGAGGGGTGCTTATTGAAAATTTGTTTTTCTAGGCTGGGGGCTTATTATATGGGGGACCAGTCCAAGGACTTATAGTACTTCCATAAATTTTGTTTTCTGTAAATAATTGTTCACATATTCTTCACAAATTAAATATCATTATTAGTCCTTATTATGAGACAGATTCATATGAAGTACTTTGACATACTCATTGCCATGGCAATCCTCCTTGTGGGGTAACAAAGTAATCTGCCATTCCTGAGTGCAGTGCTTCTGCAACTTTGCTATAATTATTATTGCCAATGTCGTTTATGCCAGTTAGAGCATCAGTACTTCCTATCTCTGACCTCCAAATTCCCTTGTGCAATATGCCACAACAATCTTCTTAATCAGTATAACCTGGGGAGGCAATATATACGCCCAAATATCTTTTGGGAGCTGTTGTGCTTTTTCAGCAAATTGTGTAGAGCTTTTGGAGCAAGCACATATTTCCCAGCTTTCTCTGGCTCAGCTTCAATAGGGCTCGCAAAACTTTCCACCTCGCAGACAAGATTCCAAATGCATTTTCCACGACTCTTCTTGCTCTGGAGAGTCGGTAGTTGTAGGTTTGTTGTTAGTCGTAGACTCAGACAGCATATTCCCTGGGCATGAGCGATGTAAGTTTTCCTTCAAAGGAAAAGCCCTATCCCCTACAAAGCAACATCTTGCATTTGCAGTTGTGCCTGGAAGGACATCACTATGGGGAATATTGAGTATATCATTGTTGAGGGCTTTTCCAAACATAGAATTATTGAAAAACCGCTTAGTTGCACTGTCTGTCATAATCCCCTACATCAACATGCCTAAACATGTAGCTCACATCTGCTACAGCCATTAATACAATGCTGAACGAGCCTTTGTAATTGTAGAATGCACTACCTGAAATTTGAGGACAGTTAATAAGACAGTGCTTCCCATCTATTGCTCCAAGGCAATGGGGAAATCCCCAAAAGGTCCAAAAATCGTTAGCTAATTTCTTCCGATCATCTTCCCTTTCTGGAAGTTTAACAGCTATTGGAATTAATATTTCCCAATATTTTTTCTGGAAGTTCTTTGAGAATCTGGCAGACAGTTGATCTCCAAATTCTAAAAAAGAAAGTGACGTCTAATTGTAAGAAAGTGACGTCTTGGATTCACCAATAGCAAGGTATCTTAGCACAACAGCAAGGCGTAAGGCAGGAGGCAAAGTCTCTCAAAACTGATTTCTCTTCTTGACAAGTGTAGGTCCAGTTAATCTCATAACGTCTTCGAATGTATAAGAGAGCAGTAAAAAATAATTTAAAATGCACAGAATGATTATGAAGTCTCATTTCTTTTATTAAACTACTGTAGTGGCCTTGGTCCTCTCGAGATTGCAATAGCTTGTTAACCCATTTGTTACACTCATTTTCTTCCATTTGTAATACCGCCAAAGCAACTAAATGATTGCGACAGGCCAAAGCTAGCAAAAGAATCTGATTCTTTGCTGCCATTTTGCTTTCTGAATCAGGAGAAGCTCCATGTGTGAACAACAGCTATGTGTTTTGCGACATCTTGCCACATTGCCTCATTCCGTGCCGCATCATACCACAATATCTGTGAATCTACAATTAGGGTGGTCTGGTGGTGATGATGGTGGCTATGGGCATGCTACACATTGCTCTGTAACACTCTATTCTGTACAATAGGGCAAACATTGTATAAAATGTAAATGAAGATAATTGTGAAGTTTGTAAACTAAACAATACATTGGAGGCATTTGGAGGCAGCTATGGTTTTTCATGGTATTACTAATAGCATTTTGTATCGCCAACTTGTGTAGTGTTAGGGCACATGTGGAATCAAGTCCAATGGATAAAGCTCCTTCTGAGTTAATATCATAATTGGATCAACGTATTGACCAGCTACTGTCAAACTTAGCTGAAAAGATGTAGATAGGCTGCAAAATGATGTCACTCTCAATTAAAGAAAATTAAGGATCAACAAACAGAACTCTCATCGCTTGAAGCAAAATTGGAAAAGCAGGCTGCTCACATTGACAAAGTTGAAGCAGATAATGTGATATTTGAAATTCAACTGAAATATTTGAGGATAGCCTCTGTGATAGTCAGGAACATTATTCTAGGAGACTGTGCTTGAGAATTGATCGGTTGGAACCACCACAGCAGGAAACAAGTTAGCAATGTGCAGAGAAAGTGAAAAGTATTTTCGATGAACTAGAAGTGATTGTAACAGAAGCTGTCCTAGATCGTGCGCATCGAATTGACCCTGTTAAGGAAACAAATGGGAAGACATACCAACAAGTCATAGTTTGGTTTACTACATGGCTCCAAAGCACCTATGTATACAGGGCAGGAAAGAAGAGCTCGAACGTAAAGATCTCACAAAGGTCACAAAGGAGTTTTTTGAGTTTGCAGATGTTAACTGTACTACTCGCATCAATATTGACGGCAAATTAGTTCATTCAACTCTAAACAGGATCTACTTACCCTATTGAAAAATGTTGAAGGAGAGCAAAAAGTCAGTAATACATGCTTAGACACTGAGGCAACTGCAAGTAACGAAGTGAAGAGAAAGAAGAATATGAAAGGAAGCACATAATAGTACATCAAATGTTGGTAAAGAACTTAGGACAGTCTTTTGCTATCTAGGTATTTACGCTCTTGAGTTACTGTCCTCCGTCAAGGCTGTTAGTCCTTCTTCAATTTTTCAACTTCAATTTCTCGTTCATCTGAAATTGTGCCTTAGGTTGGGATATATCTGAAGTCAGAGGGAAAATTAAGTTTTTTAACATCGAAACACACCCCTTATAATTTCCTATTGCCTAAAGATTAGTCTGTCGATACGCAGAAAAATAAGCTTTATCCATTGTTATCTGAGTATATCAGTGGGTGATTTATTGCAAGGTGCTCAATACCTTCTTTTTTCAATATAACTTGTGGTTTAATTGAAATAATCCACATATTTTTATGGTATTTTTATAAGCGCAAAGTCGGTGAAGCATACACTTGTTGACGGAAATCTCTTCTGTGCAGCTTCCTACACATACTTTGGTGCTCAGGTTGGGGACCAAGATAAAGCTTGGACGCTACATGTCATCTGTGGAAACTGTCAAGCAAGTTTGGAGGTGTGGAATAGAGGGAAATGTCGTGGGATGAAATTTTGAGTACCAAGAATCTGGCGTGAGCCTTCAGACCATTTGGAGGACTGCTACTTCTGCAAGGTGTGGTGACTGGTCACTATAAGGGAAAGAAAAGAGATGTCTTCAACTATCCTGACCTTCCTTCATCTCTGCGACCCGTTAAGCACTGTGAAGAACTTACTGTTCCACACTGTCCTGCATCAGGCTCCCGAGATTCTTCCAACAGTGAAACAGAAAATGACACTCCTTATGATGTGTCTTCTATTGAAGTTGAAACTCATTTTCCAAACCAATTAGAGCATAACGACCTGATCAGGGATCTTGGATTAACAAAGTCAAATGCAGAGATACTGACTTCCAGGCTCAAAGAGTGGATAACAACACAGAGAGAATGCCATAAAATGCTTTAAAGTTTAAAAGTTGTGTTATTACACAATGGAAATATGTACCCTAGTATCCCTATGACCCACTCTGGTCATTTGAAAGAAAATGACTCAAATGTGAAGCACCTGTTGGGTTAGTTGAGCTACGAAGAGCATAATTAGGAAGTAATTGGAGATTTCAAAATGATCGCATCCTTGTCAGGTACAAGATCATTCCTTTATTTTCTTCCATATTTATGATTTATTTTATTTCATTGCCGCCCATTGTATAACTAATTTAGAAGAAATTTCAAAACAAGTTTTAGAAAAATGACTTCGTTGAATTGCTGACTTCTGTAAAATTATACAGATATAACTATGGTGTAATGATGAAAAATTTTATCCAATTACATTTAAGATTTTTATAATTATTAATTGTTGTTTTTATTCATGAAACTTTACAGCTCCAAAATAAAAATAAATCTTTATTTTCTCCTTTTTCCATTATAGCTTTGCAAGGTGGCTTTAAGCGCAGCACACATAGTGATGATTTTGGATTGTCATCAAGGAGATGGTGAGGAAAATCCTCACTGGCAGCGCAAACAGTGATGAATGATTGATTCATGGCAGAAATTATCAAAACTGCTGGATATTTTCCTCACAGCCATGAATGAACAATTCCTCACCAACAATTGACCACAAACCGTGAGGATTTTGCTGAGGAAGTTTCGTTTGTGGACCTTTGATCAGCAAAATCTTCACTGTGTGTGCCAGGCTTTACCAAATACCCATGCTTCCATTGTTACTGGGACAGCTGTGCTATGAATAATCATTACATGACATTGGAATGGCCTTCACGGACAGACTTCATTATTGGCAAGAAAGATGTGGTGTCGGCTCTGCTTGTTGACTAAGAGAAGATCCTTCTGCATCCAATGCATATTAATGTAGTTAATTTAGGCCTGATAAAACAGTTTGTTGAATAAGGAAGTAGAAGCATTCAAGCATTTTGTGATTGCGTTCCCCAAATTGTCTGAGGCAAACATAAAGGGTGAGATTTTTGATGGGCCACAGAATAAGAAGTTAATGAAGGACCATGAGTTCACAGGAAAGTTATCTGTACTGGAGAAGCAGGGCTGGCAATGTTTTATCTCAGTAGTTAATGGTTTTCTGGGAAACAAAAAAGAAGAAAATTATGGAGAGCTCATCAGTGATCTTTGGTTACTTACAAAGAAATGGGCTGCAGGATGTCACCAAAGTTGCATATGCTGCATTTACATTTGGCCTTCATTAAATCAAATATGGGCGCATACTTAGAATGGCATGGAAAGCATTTCTAGCAAGACGTTCTGGTCTTTGAGAAGAGCTACCACGGGGATTACAATGTGCATATGATGGGAGACTACATATGGGGCCTGGTTTGTGACACTAAGCGGCATTATACAAGGAAACACAGAAAATCTAAGTGTCCTGAGTGAACATCTGAATGCTTCACAATAATTTATTTGAATTTTAGATGCTTTGTGTGTTCTACATCACTTTTGGACATATTTCATTATCTTGAATGTAGTAAAATGGCGGTTTACTGCTAAAACAAGAGTTTTTTGTGTTTTTCGAAACATTGAAGCAATTGTCATATCAATTAGAGGAAAAAATATACCATTTCCATTCAGTTTTGAGCTTTAACCACACATAAACAGCCAAAAAAATTAGTTAAATAAAAAGTTGTTACATGGTGTTATGAAAGCAACAATAGATTTCATACAGTCTTCAAAAAGATTCTCATAAGATATAGTAGTTATGAGCTTACTCCTCCCACATGTTTTGTATCATGTTTATTATTGGTAATTGTTAAGGCCGGTTTGCACTAGCTTGCTTGGTTCAAACTTCCCTACAGTTTTATTATTTTCTGTCATGAACAGATGGGTTATGGGAATGCACGGGTCATTTACAATTTTTGAAAATTCATTTTAAAAGATCAAAACATCATTGACGGCATGCAGGGGAATTCAAGTCATAGCACTGGCATAAAGTGGCCAGTAAGCCTTGGTGTAGTAATGAATTTCATTCTCTCCAAGGTGTTGTAATTGTAGCTGCAATTTTAGATTGAAGTGTAACAAAAAGTTCTTAGGGTAATGGTATTACAAAAGCAAAATGCAGTCGACATGCTCTCTAATCTTGCTATCAAACATTAAAACAAAACAATCTCTACTGAAATTGGCAATAATTTATGCAGCTAAATAGAAGTATTCATACCACTTCATACTGCATCATTCTTCCTCTGAGTTCGCTTATGACTTTCTCCTTTTCTACTATGTCAATTTCAAGCTAAAGGTGGCAAAAAAGTCAACTTGAATCATTTGTGCTAGTAGTAAATCTATAGGAAATACTTCCATCAAGAATAGACAGTAAATCATATCAAAGAGAGAATTTCAAATAACCTTCATATGTAATATAAGAAATACACTTGGCATTTGGCACATTTCATACTTTGAACTTTGTCTCCATTTTGAATTTCAATATAACTATAAGCAGCTACACACTAACCAATAAAGGGAAATACTATAAGCAATTTTACTGCATAGCATAGAAGGGAGGGTGAGTGAAATAAATCTAATCAAAAGAGTTCAAAAGAAAAATTGTGACACAAGTCAAAAGAGAAGGGGATCTAAAATATGAAGTAACTCCACCTGTTACATCAAACTCATAGAGTTAAGTTGATCAAAATTGAAATGTTAAATGTTCATCTATTGACATAAACAATATCAATATTTCTACGAAAAATACTGATGTATTATAATACCTTTTGTATCTGCTCTTTCTCTTTCATAAAGGTCATTTGCTCCTTTTGTAGCGTTTGATTTAATGAATTTATCTTGGCTTGCTGTCTTAAAAGCCTTCCATCTAAATTAAATAACTAAACTTAATTTCCTGGGAGAGACAAGGCATATTCTAACGATTCAACAATCAATATCATAAAAGGAATATATTTTACTGCACAATCTATTCGATCTCAACTTGGTATAATTATCACATTGAAGACACCACAAAACCATTCTGATTGGCTCAGTATGGCAAAAGGGGCATCTATAAAACAGGAGAAGGTATTAAAGGGCATCTTCCATAAAAGCGATACATGAAAGTCTCCCTACACAAGATCTTAGCTAAATAGTTGTTGCCTTAAAGAGCATTGAATCTTGAAGCTTCCAATAAACTTTTTATTCACATCATTATATATATATATATATATATATATATATATATATATATATATGTGATGTGCATCAAACCTCAGATGAATAGCAAATAATTGCTTTCAAGGGTAGGAGACTCTTTAACTGTCTTCGACCAAATATGAAAATCTTTTAAGTATACAGCAAACAGGCTAATAATCATATGAAACTGCCATCATCTAATGCTCCACAAATTTTATCAGATAGCTCTTAATGGTTCGAGAAAATCACGCAAGAGCCCCTCTAACTTTTCTTTGATTGCGTAGAATTCAGAAACACTTAAGATACTTTTCAATTTTTTCATTTGTGTTAACGGTATTACAAACATAGTCTTTACAACTGTATAGTAATCTTCTGCCCATAAATTATTGCAATGTTCACTTTTTGTCCACGAGTATGAACAGTCAGCCAGTACTGCTAACTAGTCATTGCACGACTTTGCAATTATACTCCTAAAGGAAACAAGTAGCAAATGATATGAAAAAACTCAATCTAATCAAATGTGAAAATTGGGAAGCAATAAGCGATCATTCTCTTACAGCCTTTGTTGGCAGTAGTCAGAAAATTGTTTCACTACAAGACTTTTCGTGAAGAAATTGTCTTGATGACAGTACATTGCCCTCACAAATCAGCCTTAGAGAGCGACTGGGCGATGAAAGTGCTTGCTTCGTAGGCATCCCCCAACAGCGTCAGGAACATACCATTATGGGTCTGGCAACAAATTGCTTATCCTTTTTAAATGCTTGATTGTCGCTATTTTGTAAACAAAATGTCTTGAATAGAGGCAAATGTAGATATTGGCAAGATATATGCTATATGAGCAAAAAGGAAGGTATTATGAAACTCAGGAAAACACATAACTACACTCCTAGGATGGTCCTGGCCTGATTAAAATCTACAGAGCTTACTGTTCAAAGACCATACAGCTTTGCTGTCTGGCTGCATGCATAGCAAGAATTGTTGGAGACTACATCAGGCTTTTGCGAGGGCAGTCAATCACCCATGCAAATAGGTTTGCATGGGCATTTGAAAAGGCGACGGTGATCGTGCACCTTAAACCAAAAGGCCTGTTTACTACACAATCCGGCGTATATTCAAGATTCACTCCTGAAAAGGCACTAATGAGTAAAAACCTGTGGCAAAACTTATGATGCCAGCAGTCCCACACTCCAGCATGTTTGGCTGCTCACTACCAGCAACACGAGTTACGTGCAACAACCAGAACATTACAGACAAATGCTGTCTACAGCAGCAGCACAAACTCCATTCTCAAGAAAAAGTGATCCTACACAGCTTCACACTTTCCCTCCCCTTCAAATAAACTGAGCTAACACTCAAACTTCAAGTGGTTCAATTGCTCCATTCATAGCACCGGTTGACAACTTCTTTTCGAAAATAGTACACGGCAATCGCCCAAACATTACGGACGAATGGTGTCTATGGTAGCAGCATGAACTTGGTCCCCTACTGTTCAACATATTTATAAATTATTTCTATTACAATATTGAATATTGTCAGGTTTGGAACCTTGCTAATGACAACACGACTTTTGCATGTGGTGAAACCTTAGATGAAGTAACCAAATGTATCGTACATGATACAAGAATTGCAATGAATTGGCTTACACTAAATCAAATGGTTGCAAACCCAGAAAAATTCCAACTAATTTTCTTTGGGCTAAAAGAAGACCATGAGTTAAGCATTGAAGGTAATGGTGATGTCATAAAAATGTCTGGTACAGGAAAATTCTTGTTTGTCACCATTGAATCCATACTTAGATTTAACGAGCATGTCCAGATTATCTACCAAAAGACTAACAACAAGGTTAAAGCTTTTCAAGGGTTGTAAGGTAATTGGAACCCCAGAAGGCTAGCCTATTATATAACTCATTTATACTGACAACTTTTCATTACTGCCCACTTATATGGATGTTCTGCGGAGAAACGATTAATGATACAGTCAACAGTATCCATAATCGTGCAACAAGAGTGTTGCTAAATGATTATACTTCTAGTTTTGAGGAGGTCCTACACAGAAAGGAGGAAGTGACAATTCATAAAAGAAATCTTCATAAACTTATGCTAGAGGTATACAGATGTATCACCTCAGAGAACCCCTCCTTTCTGTGGGAGTTCTTCAAAAGAAAAGTGTTTCCATATAGCTTAAGGATAAACAATCTCTCCCAACTTCCAAACATGAAGACAACAAAGCTTAGAAACGAGTTACTTTCATTTAGGGGGAGCATACTTTGGAATCAACTTCCAGATAAATATCAATCTTAACAAAAATTGAGCCCCCCTGGAAATCACCCCTGGTCTCACCTCTTTCTCCACACATTCTGCACAATGGGGACTCAGCATTCTTATCAATATGATGACACTCTATGTAATTGGTTGGCAAAGCTTGTTCCTGGGCACTGCAAATAAGAGCTTCTGTACATCCTTTCAAATCTCCTCTAACAATCCATTGCCATGAATTATTCCAATTCACTCCTTCCTTGTCTTTCATAGCTTTCCGTGCAGTGCTTTTTGTTTCCATGCATCTTCCATTCTCTGGCTCATGGTCTTTTTATACTTACTTGGTTCAACTGCTCCCTCAATATTAACTAAACTGGTTTGACCAACTTTCCTCACTAGTATCTCTTTACTGTTCTTTATGTACCAATTCACACTATTTTCCTCTACCCTTACACAGTGTTCACAACTCTGCAAACCTCTTCCACCTCTTTCTTGAAGCGTATATTCTTGTAACATTGTACTTTGGGTGAAGCTCCTTGTTTATTGCCATTACTTTCCTTGTTTTTCTGTCAATCTTCTGCAACTCACTCTTATTCTATTTAATTATGCCTGCACCATATCTCATTTGTGACCCTGCCCAGATATTTATTGCTATTAATTCATTCCTACCGTTCAGTATTGATTTCACTACAAGATTTACTCATCTTAAGTATTCTCTCCAGAACACTTCCTTCACCTCATTCTGCTTTATCTTGTCTAGCTCTAAAATACCAAGATATTTGTAAAATACCAAGGTACCGCTTTCATATTTTCTCCATTTGCTAATACTATGCCTTTGCTTGTAACTAATTTCCAGCATTTCATGACAGTAACGTCACACTAATGTACACCAAACTGCATTCAATATCTTACCAATTACACTGTGGACACTAGAATATAAATTTCTTTCTTATTCTTGGCAAACATCTTAAGATCATCCATGAATAAAAGATGATTGATTTCACATCACCCAAGCAATATCCAGCTTTAGCCTTATGCAATACTTTTGATAGAGGCATCATACAGATGAGAAAAATAAATGGAGAGAGCCTGTCACCTTGAAATATTCCTCTCCTAATCTTGACTGTTCCAATGGATGCTCCATATGAAGTCAGCTTCGTGTTCCAGCTTCTCATTGACTTTTGAAGGAACGTTGTTATATTTTGTGGCACAGGTGCCATTTTCAAACACTCAATTATCCAGGAATGGGGTACCATGTCATAAGCTTTCTTGTAATCTACCCAAGCCATGGTTAGGTTCTTATGTCGTATTCTGTAGTCGTTAAGGATCATTCTGTCAATCAATACTTGGTTTTTTGTTCCTCTACTATTTCTTCTACACCCTTTCTGTTCCATGGGTAGAATATCACTTTCATCAAGCATCTTGTATAGATTGTTAGCAATTAACTCTGTTATCAGCTTCCACATGATTGGTAGGCAACTTATAGGTCTGAAGTTGTCAACTGCATTTCCATTTCGTGGGTCTTTCTGGCACGGCACTGTTCTACCAGTTGTCATCAAAAGAGGGATAAGAGCTCTGCCATTTATAATTTCATTCATTTGTACAGCAATTCTTTAATGAAGAACTGTCAACTTCTTTCTCCAGTATCCTTGAACCCCATCCGGTCCTAGCACCTTCCAATTTGGTATTTTTGGCACATTCTGTTATTGAGGACAAGGTTATCATCATATCATCATGTTTTGCTTCCCACATTCGTCTTTCAACTCCTTCAACCAATTTGCAATTTTATTGTTGGACATCGCTCCCCAAATACTTGACCAAAATTTCTTACTTTCCTCTGTACCTGGTGACACTCCTTCATTCCTCATCCTAAAAAGTCCGTTCAATTCCTGGTATACTTTCTTCTGAACTTGCTGAAACACTCTATTAATTCTATATTGGTTTACTCTCTATTCGTATCTCCTCAACCATGAAGCTTTTACCTGTAATCTTTGTTTGAGCTCTTCAATTAAAATATTTTCTCCTTTTCTCTTGCTGTGGTATTTCTTCTCAAATTCTCTATACTTTGTATTCCTCACAAGTTCTCCTCTGCTCTTCCATTGCAAAATATTTACATGTTTTCTAAATTCTTTGATTGCATCTTTTATCCATCTGTTTTACCAAGGCTCTTTCCTGAAGTCCCCCTTCCTTTTACCTGTTTTCAACCCAACTTTATGTGAAGTGTAAAGAGCAACTGCACCAATCAATGTGTTTGTCTCTGTTAAGTTTTCAGTTCTTATCCTTCCGATGATCTTATTTACTTTACCTATCCACTCTGATAATATATTTCTATTAACTTGCTTTAATCCTCTGGTATTATAAGCATGCTCACTTTGCATAAGCTGAATTATCCCCTCATAGATCTTTCTTCAAAGACCTCAAAATTGACATATGTGTGACATAGTTCCAGTTAACATAAGTACCTGCTCACTTGTTGCTCGCTACTCTTCTGTTCTCATGTTATTTTCTATTCATTTTGCTTATGATATCGAAATGTTTTATTCCATTGTTATACTCAAAACATTAACAGGCTATGGGCCAAGGATTGGTTAAGAGCAAAACGGATAAATGCATGATTTCTTTGTCAACTGATTTGACTTGGATTTCTCTAAATCATGGCTGAGAAACCAGTAGATTACATTTCATTGTACATTGAGAAATTCGATGGAAAGAATTTCCAAATGATTCTAGAAGATAAAGATCTTTGGGGTACTGTTTGTGGTGAAGAGGTAGAGCCTGCTGATGATGTGCCTGCTGCAGCTTCAATCCCAAAACTTCGAAAGCGTGCAAGAAAGGTCTATGCAACTATGTTTGTCTTTGGGTGATAATCAGCTGTCTTTGGTTTGATCGGCACAGAAGGCAAGGGAGGCATGGCAAAAATTGGAAAGTCACTATGAGACAAAGTCCTTAGCAAATAAGGTATTTCAACGCAAGCAATATTTTTCTGCTACGACGTCAGAAGAGGATACTATGATGGAACATATCAACAAAATGCGAAGTTTAGCTAAACAATTAGCCTCAGTGGGAGCTCAAGTGAGCGAGGATCATCAAGTGGCAATGCTATTGTGCAGTCTTCCGGAATCATATAACAACCTCATTGTTGCATTAGAGTAGCGTGCTAATGATTTGACAATTGAGTTTGTTATTGGACGTTTGCTACATGAAGAAAGGAGACATTGTGAAGTTTCTGCTGACCCTGGCATTGCGGTGGAGAAAGCCCTTGCAGCTACGAAGGAGAGATCCTCAATGCAAAAGCAAAAATCGGGAAATAAGAAGGGAAAATGCTTCAATTGTGGTAAAAAAACGGTATTTTGCACAAGATTTTCGTGAGTCAAAGAAGTCAGATGAGAGGCATGAACAGCAAGCAAACTGCACTGAACCTACTGAGATGAATGCTCTATTTTGGGGATCATCAAATACAAGCAATGATGAATGTTTGATTTGGTATATTTATTCAGGGGCATCTCAGCACATGTCCTGCAATAAGAGCTGGATACAGAATTAAAAGGAATTCTCATTTACAGAAAGTGGTTGTTTGGGTGATAATCGCACAGTAGAGGTACTTGGAAAAGGATCAATATGGTTAAGAGTTAAAGCTGATGGAAAATACATACATGCAGAGTTGTTGAAGTCTTGTATGTCCCTTCATTAGCAAAGAACGTGTTTTCAGTGCGTGTAGTTGTTGATAAAATTTGACAGTGATATTCAAAGATGAAAAATGTACCATTCTGAATAGCAATGGAGATATGATGGGTACGGGAAAGAATAATGGTAAGCTGTTTATCCTTGATTGACATATGGTGACCTCTCAATCACATCAAGGTCATAGTGTTGTGGCTGAACAACCAGCTAAATTACAGCATCAAATATTTGGCCACTTTGGCATGAGGAATTTGAAAATCCTGCATGATGACAAGCTTGTTCATGGACTAAGTTTCAGTGATTGAGAAGAAATAAGCTTTTGTGAAGGTTGTGCTAAAGGAAAACAGAAAAGAAATGCATTTCTCAAAGATGAAGCTACACGTTCATCTGAACTGTTGGACATAGTGCACAGTGATGTCTGTGCACCCATTCAAACAACTAGTCTGGAACTAGTCTGAATATTTACACTATATTATTTTCATTCAGAATTACAGAATAAACATTTACTATTTCTACTATAATTCATAGAGTCTCTTTAGCTGTTGTTAGCAAAAGCTTGCCTTCCATCCTATGGCTAGGATGGGATCCACTAAAAAAGCAATTGGGGAAACAGAATACATAGGTAAAAAAAGGCTGAAACGCTGGGCTACGTACTCTAATGCTAGAAAATTATTGTATACATTATCATATCCAGCCAATTCATCGCAAGATACGGCATTCCATCGTATCTTGACGAAAAGTAGACGCCTTATTTTAGCTAGAAAGCTTGATGTACTATGGTTAAACCCGACTCGAATTTAAGACTTTGCAAGATAATAACCAAATGACATGCATCCATTATCCAGTAAGAATCTGGTCAATATAAATTGCCACCAGTATAATCAATAAGAACTTGATGGAAGGAATAAACTAGCTTCTGAGCACTATTCTATTTACAAATAAACTGTTGAGCCATAGGATTCAATACACTCTGTTATCTGGAAAATTACATACATTAACCTCTATAACAAACCTTCTTGTGCTTTGGACTTTGTTTCTTCAATCTTTTTAGTCACAGCTTCCATTTCTTTAGAAGCCTGCAAAGCAAAACTTTGAGTGCCTTTAATCCAATCTAGGATTCTTGGATAATGTTGACTAAATGCGAAGGAGCTCTCAACCATATCAGGTATTTGCAAAACCAGTTGCATCTTTACACCATTTCTATTGAGAAATCAAAGGCATGCAAGTGCCCTAGACTGCTCATTCACGTCAATTCACCATTAAGGATAAGCATGTAGAAATGTTTTATACACATATATTTTTCAAGCACTACAGAACCGACCTTTACTCGCACAGTAAAGATCTAAGTTCTATTACGATTAAATGAACACGTGTTGTTATAGAGGAGCAAATTACACTTCAATATATGCTATAAAACCTCTTCTAGGCTTTTCTTCAGCTCTTCAATTTTCTCATCCTTCTCCCGGTTTGCCTATAAAATATGAAATCTTGGAATTCACAAAAGAAAAATGATGAAAATCAGTGGTGTAATTGATGTTGCTGTGGAATACCCCTAGCATTGCACCAAATGTGTACCATAGTCATGCGCAGTATTCTTTAGTACCTTTAGAATGTTCTGCAACATTATACCATGTCACTATCGTACCATTTATTGTACCACATTTGTACTATGCCAACATCGTACCATCGAATATCACATGATATTTAGCATTTTTGGTATAAAAGAGTATGCCACGTGTAGTAGTAGCAGTTGAGTTGGGTGATTAACAGATTACAGAGAGTATTAACTTCAGGTATTGAAGATGGAAGCCTCTTACTTATTTGAATAGTCTGTAACTTAAAAAATATAAACACCTGGCAGGGAACGGATATTTTCCTACAAACGTAGTTTGACATTTGACAATTAACAACACAACTGTGAAATTTAAGACATTTTTTCACAAAATTTTTCACACAGATTAAAATACTAAAAAGAAGTCATTATGACTAAGTGGAAGATGATCATGACAAATAAATCACAAGTATGTGATGTCAGATGTCATATCACACTCCGAAAACCTCATGCAGCTAACAGTGCCAAATGGAAAAGAATAGTACAAAAGCTATCAACAACTAGGTACTAAACAACAACAAGAGTATTAAGGCACATACCTGCACCAAATCTGTAATCATGCTCTTTTCTGTATCCAATCTAGCAGCTTGTAACTGCTTTTGCAAATCACAAACAAACCTATTAAGCTGACCAATTTCTTCATCTTTTGAAACCAGGGTAGCCTTGAGGGAAAAGTAAACAGTTTTTGTGTACAATGAATACAATCAATGATAATTATATTGAAGACAGTTCAGGATGTTTGCAACCCAGAAAGAAAATGTCATGTAGCAAAGGATACAGACATACAGCAAAAGGAGGGTAATATTATCAGCAATATTATAAGCACTGACTAATCTCTATATACTAATATGCAGATATGCAAATGAGGTGAGTTTGGAGGTCCTACTCTTCCCAGGCCGTTTGCCCTATTCGCCCGAAAAGTGGCCCAGAGGTTTCCTATGTGCCATCGTTGTGCATGGTGGAAAGGATTTTTTGATTTTGGGGTGCATTTGGGAGAAAGAGGGGATATTCCGATTTTCCCCTTCTGTATATATGAAGATGCAAATATGCAAATGAGGTACAGTTTGTAGGCGCTACTCCTACTGAGTTTCCCTTGAAAATCCCTGTCATTTGGCTGATGGAGATACATCATGTATTAAGCTAATAGTACAAAAGACTGAATAGTTTCCTTAAGCAGTATGGCATGTATAACTTCTATTGCCAGCAAATAACAAGTTTCGGAGAAATTGGCGTTTTTCCCGATTTTTACCAAAAACCGAGCTCATCGCTTTCTCTGAATTTCTTCAAGTCATATATGTCTAATGGAAACATTTCTTAAGTATTGCTATTACTTGCAACGAGAGTATTCTACTTTAGCAGTATGGCATTTGTAATGGACTATTTTCGGGGACGGTAATCAGTTTCATTTTTCGTTAATGGATCATAAGACTTGCAATACAGCTGGAGCCTCATTCTGTCTTTGATATGTTGATTGTGAGACGTACAGATTCATTCTGCTTTTGGCACACTTTTTCTGGTAAAGGTAAGTTCATTCTTAATAGCCAAGACGAGTCCTTTCTTTGTATTTAGCTTCAATTTAGCAGGTGTGGCCTTGCTTCCTTCGCCCTCCTGAGGCACGATTTTTCATAGTAGATAGTCAACAAAAAGGTAAAATAAGATATTTTGAGTTCTATCTTTGCTTTTAAGCAGTGTAGGTTTCATTATTTTTCCCGTATTTCATTGCCGTGCGGACGTAGAGCACTTTGAATATCCGTTGGATTTGGCTTAGTGGACATATTTGCTTGCCGAAATAGACATACTAATTGTGCTGTTTTGAGCAGATTTGCATTGTTCATGTGATGTTCCTTGCTGTATGACATGTTCCAAGGAACAGGAAACACTCCTTTTGCATTTATCTTTGCATTTCGTCAGTCAAGCATTTTGGAATATCCGCTCTCACATTGTTCTTTGCGAACTTTGACCTTTATAGCCAGATTGTTATTGCCAGTTATGTTCTCGTGAGTTGCTTAAGTTCAAGTACCTGAAATCTACTGCCACGGACTGGATTTATTGAGTTGTGATTTTATGAGTGGAAGTTGGGGGCATGGGGCTCTTTCAGGGGGGTAGTATGTACTTTGTTCTTTGGAAAGCACTCCTTATTTGGGGCTACCATTTCATGAACCTACAATAGTAATTCTTGTGGTGTATCCATATACTGAATGACTTTTCAATTATAGATTCATAAGCCAATTCTGTATGTTAAAGTGTTTGAGCTGAATCACTAGGATTTGGTTTGTTGTGGGGCAAATTTCTTTCCAAATTGTTGGTATTTAGTTCAATCCTGAATGGAATGTGAATTATAGTTTTATAGGTATCAAGATAGTCAGGGGTAAGGGTAGTTTCTGGGGATTATTGAATGTGCGAGCTTTTAGGGTGAGTGTTACTTATAGGGGCCATTTCGTGGTGTTATTTTACACATTTGATTACTTGAACTTGTCAATTTAGATATTAATAGGAACCATATCTCTGAAATTTGTGATTTTAATTAGCTACTATTTATGAGGAAGTGATATCTTTGTCATAGATAACCCAGATAGTCAGGGGTAAGGGCAATTTTGGGGCATATTGGATGTGTATTTTAGGGGGAGTGTTTGTCATAAGGGCCAGTTCATGATTTTTATTTTATAAAATTCTTACTTTAAAGTTTATGATTTTGATAAGTGCTGGATTCTGGCTTATAAAATTGACAAGGGCATTCCATAAATAGTGATTTATTTGTGGGTTTTTGTCATCAGTCATTGTCAGTTCACTACTGAAGTAACTTTGTGTACAGGTTGTTGGTGTGTATCCATATACTAAATGAGTGTTCAATTATAACTTCATAAACCAATTCTTTATTCTACAGTCTAATTTGTTGTGAGATAGCTGTGTTTGCATATTTTTGGTGTGTAGCCCAATACTGAATGGGATGGGAGTTATAACTTCATGGCCTATTGTTGTATGCACAAGTGGCTGATCTTATTTTCTAAATTCTGATTTATTAAGCGGTAATTCCATGTGTAGATTTTGGTGCGCAGTCCAATACTAAATATGATTTCAATTACAATATCATGAATGAATTATTTATGCTACAGTGACTTGGCTTATATTCTAAGGTCTGATTTATTGGGATTAACTTTGTGTACAGATTGTTGTTGTGTATCCTTAAACTAATTGAATTTTCAAATATAACTTCATAAGATAATTCTTTATGTTCCTGTGGCTGAGCTGAATCTCTAGGGTTTGATTTGTTGTGGTGACATTTTTGGTGTGTAGTTGAGCATTGAATGGGATGTGAATTATAATTTCATGACCTAAGTTTTTATGATCAAGTTGCTGAGCTTTATTTCTACGTTGTGATTTGCTCAGCAGTACCTCCATGCGTAGATTTTGGTGTGCAGTCCAATACTAAATATGATTTCAATTACAATATCATGAATGAATTATTTATGCTAAAGAGACTTGGCTTATATTCTAAGGTCTGATTTATTGGGATTAACTTTGTGTACAGATTGTTGTTGTGTAGCCTTACACTAATTGAAGTTTCAACTATAACTTCATAAGCCAACTCTTTATGTTAAAGTGGCTGGGCTGAATCTCTAGGATTTGATTTGTTGTGTGGCAACTCTGTTAGGAAATTTTTGGTGTGTAGTTTAATACTTAATGGGATGTGAATTATAATTTCATGACCCAAGTGTTTAAGCTGAAGGGGCTGAGCACATTGGTGTACTTAAAATTTATTCTATAGATAATTCTAGGAACCACATTTCTGAAATTTGTGTGTGTAAGTAGATACTGTTAATTAGGAAGTAACAGCATTGTCATAGATAACCATGATAGTCTGGAGTAAGAGTAGTATATGGGGCTTGGTGACTGTGTGATTTGTTTAGGATAAGTGTTTATCAAAGAGGCCATTTCATGATATGTATTTTACACTTTTCCTCACTGAACATTTTGTATTTACATAAGAATAGGAACCATATCTCTGACTTTTGCTTGATTAGCTACTGATTATCAAGGAGTTACACCATTTTCATAGGTCACCCTGATAGTCAGGGGTTAGGGTAAGTTCTGGGGCTTATAGAATGTGCTATCTGTTTAGGGTGAATGGAATAGGGGCTATTTCATGATTGTTACTTTGCCCATTGTCTGTCTTAAACTTTGTTATTTCCATAATTCAAGAAACTATGTCTCTGAATGTTGCACCTTTTAATTAGCTACTTTTTACTTGGTAGGTTACAGTTTTGTCATAGTTTGTCATAGGCAACACAGATAGTCAGGGGTAAGGGTAATTTCTGGGTCTTATTTCTAGTTCTGTTTGTCATAAGAGCCATTTCATCAGCTTTACTTTATACATTTTCTTTCTTTAAAACTTATGATTTTTATAATTTCTGGATTCTGACTTATAAAATTGACCAGGACATTCCATGAATAGTGATTTAATTGTGTTTGTGTTTTGTCATCAGTCATATTATCACTTTAGTGAGCTATGGAATCCTCCATAGTTATGTAAGGATTAGGAATGTGGTCCGTGAGCATTAGTTGTTAGGTAATGACTGTTATGTCC
Source organism: Cassiopea xamachana (assembly GCA_900291935.2). Lineage (NCBI taxonomy): Eukaryota > Metazoa > Cnidaria > Scyphozoa > Rhizostomeae > Cassiopeidae > Cassiopea > Cassiopea xamachana. Next base: position 7,321,379 of record OLMO02000278.1, on the reverse strand, counting down.
TAGAGCACTATGTGATTTAAGGTTATATGACAATCTTTATGTTTAAGGAGTTGGGGCTATTTTAGGTGCATCATTACAAGGACTTTGTTTTAGGGTGAGGCATTATGATTGCAAGAAATTCATGACTTATTAGAAGCACAAAAGTGATTCTACCAAAAGTTTCTTTTTTATCTAATTGGACTCATGGACTGCTTGGAAGAGGGGAGGGGGAGATATCCTTTTTGAACTGTATATTACAGAATGGTACTATCAGTAAATATGATGTGCATTATGATCATTTAATTTTAATAATCTATGGATTTTCTATTGTTGTTATTTCTCTTTAAGAAGAAATTTGTTCAGGGTTGGCACATACAGGTCATAGGATGTTCATGCAATGTTTCTAGCTCTAGCATGGAGGGCAATTATGAGGCATTACAGTGCACTTTTATTTGTTGTAACTAATGCTTCCAATGTGTATAGGTAACCTCTAAGGTGTTGATGTAATGGTAATGTTTTTAGACACATTTTAGATATTGCCATATGCTTTGTATCCTATTTTCCACACATCAGAATGTACATTCTAGGACACATTTCCTGTTTACAATCTTTGGTACTAGATATTATTTGATAGGGCTAGGAAGCAATGTGTTGTCTTGAATATTATTTCACTGGCCATTTTATAGTGCATAAAGTATATTTTAAATATTTAAAGTCAAATGTGTCATTTATGGGGTAAGGGCCAAGTGAGGTTTGTCATTAAATGCTTCTGACCTGTGAGATTTGGGGGGTGCAATATCAAAGTTTATCAGTATGGCAGTATCTTTGATTAAACCAACTTTCTACCCCCAAATTGAAGAACTTTTCCTCATCTTTTCTGTATTGGTGAGAAACCATTTGCGAACAGGCATTGTGTTGCTGTGTGCCCAAATAATAATTGGGTTTTCAATAACTCTATGTAGCAATTATTTACACTCAAGTGCCTAAGCTCATCAACATATTTCAGGTAGTTTTTGTTTGATATTCAGTTTGATGACTCCTCAGTCTGACATTCGTCAGTCTGTTATTTATTTCTGTACAGTATGTGAAGACATGCTTTTGGCTTAGCAAGAGAGTGGTAGTTATGTATATTATTTTGATGCAATGAATGCCATGACAGAATTCTATTCAATCAATATTTTATGGTGTCCAGAATAGGCTTCAATGGAATGAACTGTACATATTCTATTCTCTAATGGACTTAGTATTTAGAGACTCTTCATTCCCCGTAATACTCAAAGATTTTATTGGGACTGTTTGTATTGCTACCTATATTAGCTGCTCTTATATTGAGCATTTGTATACCTCAGAGCTTGGTCAATGTATAGCAGATTATTTGTTCCATAGCTCTTTGTCTTGTGAATAGTTTATGCATCATGACAATTTACATCACTTAATGTCATTTGATGTTACCTCTACCATGCTTTCATAGTCTTAAGTAACACAGTGATTGGTATTATTTCCACATTGACCCTTTTATGAAGTGAAGAATTTAGTTTCATAGTTGTTTTTGAGAGTTCAGTCATTTCGATTGTAGGTCTAAACCATTGCATTCAATTTGTATGAATTTTATTTTTTTGTAATGTTTTGAATGTTTTTCACAGAGTATAATATACCCTTTACTTACAGGAAGATGATATGAGATACTAGTTTTTTTAAATGGGTGCCCGTTAAATGCGGGTTATTCCACCCCCAACTGTGATCTGCAGATTAGCCTTGGAATGACAAGAAATGTCTCCACTAACCTGTTCATGCTGGGAGAATTGTTGAGTGATAAAAGTAAGTTACATCCTGCAAAGCATGTTGATTGATGGCATCACAGATCACTGTAATTGTGCATGTGACCCCCTGCCATGCCTGGTTGGAATATAGAAGACAATTGTTGACAGAATTGGGGTGAAATGATAGTGTAAAAATGATTGCAAACCTATGCTAGGCTACACGCAGTGGCGGCTCGTGCTAATGGGCACTATGGGCAATGCCCCCCCACCGAAAAATAAATGAAAAGAAAAAACTGTGCAATTAAGCTATAACAGTGAGAAAAATATAAAATGTTATATCTTAGCATGTTTCACCAGGCATTCAGTGGCGCGAGATTCGATTACTTCTCATTGTGTTGACTTGAGCCTCGTACGTAAACATTTAAAAAATGATGTCATTTTCTGGGCAAACTAGATTCTGCCCTTGGAATTGGCTACATGACATGCGCAATAGCAAGGATCAAAAGCCCAATGCCGATAAAAGAAGTAGCCGATTGGCTGAAATTGACGAAATTTGGGCAAACACATTTTGCCCCCTCTGGTACAACAACAACAGCGACCACAACAGCTCTGAAATGTAAACATACAAGGGACGTTCTCTCCAAGCATGCTGGTACAGAAGATCTCGATTTAACTACTCGCAATCTTCAGTAATACTTGCTGATCACTGAATTCACTGGTTAATACTGCAATCTGAGTTGTTGA
>OLMO02000278.1:7299415-7318796 GCA_900291935.2 Cassiopea xamachana | reverse complement strand
AATACCACGAGCCGCCACTGGCTACACGGTTCTGCATCTCCTTCTTTCTTTCATTGAACTGTGTAGCCTAGCATAGGTTTGTGACCATTTTTACACTATCATTTCACCCCAATTCTGTCAACAATTGTCTTCTACATCCTAACCAGGCATGGCAGGGGTCACATGCACAATTACAGTAATCTGTGATGCCATCAATCAACATGCTTTGCAGGATGTAACTTACTTTTATCACTCAACAATTCTCCCAGCATGAACAGGTTAGTGGAGACATTTCTTGTCCTTCCAAGGCTAATCTGCAGATCACAGTTGGGGGTGGAATTGCCCGCGTTTAGCGGGCACCCATTTGAAAATATACATATAAGAAGTAAACTACAATAGTTCTAACATGAAACAGGAAATTAGGTATAAAGGGAATAAAATTAGACACTAAGGCAGCAAGGACGTCACAATGGCAATTGAAAACTAATGTTTTCCTTGACATATTTCATAGGCACTAACAAACAGCACAAAAGTTTAGAAATAATTACAACATCAATATTTGCACGCTACCAAGCAAAAATAAGATAGCAAACGATATATTAATGAGCCCACTACGAACCAACCTCCCATTCTTCCACCTTTTTCTTGAGTGCAACCATCACTTCATTATCTACACTGCACTTTGATTCGAGTTGTTCGTTAAGATCTTGCACCTATGTGAAACATAGATGTGATACTTTCTAATGAAAATAAGCTTCTTGAAACAACTTTTGACAATGCATCAAACAAGCACAGCAAATGACGAGGCTGTAGTGAAGGTGAATAATCTTAATCGTAATGAATATAAATTTAACTGCACAAACTGCAGAGATGCAATTCCTCCAGAAATGCAGAATGAAAATACTGGCTAATGGAAAAAAGGAGAGTATAGAAGAAGAAATGGCGATGAATAAACCACTTCAAGCGCCCAATTCCAGAAACTGACAGCTTCATTACAGCTGTGGCAATGGCTTTGACTGTAAATTCTGAACAAGAATGGAAAAATGTCACAAAACTGAACACAGATGTAGGAGCAGTCACCTGCGATCGAAGGAGCTCTCGATCTTGACGCATGTCTTCGAGAATGGCATCTGTATTGGAAAGTACGCTCTGAAACAATACAACACAACCATCAAAATATGATTGGAGTAGTTTTTACGCAATATTTTTACTAATGCATACTAATGCCTCTCTCTACTCTCTTTTTGATTCAAATTGCCATTTAGAAGGAAATAGTAAACTAGATACAGGGTCAGAAACATATTATATAAGCTTTAAAAAATTATACGACACTTTCAACACGTATCCTCTAATGAGCTCAATAATGAAGTGCCATCTGTTTCCTATGCATGGCTACTAGCTGGATATTGCAAACTTCTCAGATGCTCCCATATTGTAGGTTCCTAGAAGGCAGTTTACTGTAGCAATCACAGTGAAGTAACACCTTTAATTTGCCATTCTCATCTGCCATTGTGTTCATTGCAGATGTTGCTTCTTTCAACTCCAGTTCTACATGTTGAATACCTCTCTGCAGTTTGTCATTTTCATCTTGCAGGCCCTTAATCGACAAGGCAAAAAGAGAAACATTTGAGATACATGCACAGAGAATAAAAAGTGGAATTAGGATACATAGAAAAGACATAGATTTAACCCAGTCACTGGAGGTGATTTTCATTTTCAGTGCCGGTCACAAGCCTGGATAAATGGGGAGTGTTGGCGTCAGGAAGGGCATCCGGCCATAAAACCTCAGCCAAAGCCCAAAAAAATGACGCAACACGAAAATTTTGATTCGGAGAATGCTAGGGCATACCCTGTAAGCGACGCACAGAGGCTTCGCCTGGTTTCTGCGAGAAATGAGCAAGGGCTACCAAGTAATGGACATGCTCAGTTAAAGAAGTTAGTCGAAATCAGGGTGGGGTCATTAAACATAGGTTCAATGACAGGAAGAAGGAGGGAGGTAGAAGACTTGATGGTAAGAAGAAAGATTAGGGTGTTGAGTGTGCAGGAAACGAGATGGAAGGGAAATAAAGCTAAGGAACTGGGAGAGGGATGTAAGTTAATCTACAGTGGAACAAATAGGGAGGATAGAAACGGGGTAGGGATAGTATTATCTAAAGGTGTAAAAGATAGCCTGGTGGGGGTAAACAGAAGAAACGATAGAGTGATGAGCATCAACCTATGCTTTAAAGAGAAATTGAATGTGGTGCGTGCATATGCTCCCCAAGTTGGCTGTGGGGATGAAGAGAAAGAAGAGTTCTGGAAGCAATTAGAAGAGGAGCTCAGTCTGATGCCGGATGGAGAAAGGGTGATACTGAGTGGGGACCTCAATGGCCATGTTGGTAGACAAAGAGACGGAGTGGAAAGAATACATGGAGGGTGGGGAATTGGAGAGAAAAATGCGGAAGGGGAGAGAGTGATGGGATATGCCATGGCATTTGATCTATGGCATACAACATTTGCAACACTTTATTTCAGAAGAAAGACCACCAATTTGTGACGTACAAGAGTGGCAACAGGGAGTCTCAGATAGATTTTCTCTTGTGGAGATGGGAAAAGCTATCAGAAATAAGACAGTGTAAGGTCATAAAGGGGAAGAGTGTGGCGGCACAGCATAAGTTGGTAGTAGCAGACTTTGAGTTTGAAGGTAGAAAGAAAGGAAAACAGAGGGGGATTGAGCCAAAAATAAAATGGTGGAGGTTGAAAGATGTGGAACTGAAATGTGAATTGAAAACCAAAGTGCTGGAAATGACAAGAACCTGGGAGGGAGTCCAAGAATGGTGGGGAATGAATAGTATGGCAATAAGAGCTGCCGGAGAGGAAATATTGGTGGTGGGGGAACAAGTTCAAGAAGCTGTAAAAGCAAAGAAGACGGCGAAGAAGATATGGAACTTATGAGGGTTGGACAAAGATAAAACAGCCTTCAACGATGCGAAAAGGAGAGCGAAGAAGGAAGTAGCAAAAGCAAAAGCCTTGGCATGGAGAGAAGTGGAGGAATAAATAGAAACACCAGAGGGAGAGAGGACATTGTACAGAATAGCAAAAGCCCGAGATAAAGCATCTAAGGATTTCACTCACATTAAGCAGATCAAGGATGAAAGAGGAGCAGTACTCAAAGACAAAGATAAGATTAAGGAAAGGTGAGGGGACTGCTTTGAAGATCTGCGGAATGAGGAGAATCCTAGGATGGTGTACGGAAATAGAGAGCCAAATGAGGGTTTAACATCGGGCATGATGAGAGAAGAAGTAGTGAAAGCGGTTAGAAAAATGCAAAAAATAGTAAAGCTAAAGGACCAGATAACATCCCAGTAGAATTTTAGAAGAGTTTTGTGGAGGAGGGAATAGATATGTTGTGGGATCCGATGAAAAAGATCAACCAGGAGGAAAAGATGCCAGAAGAATGGAGGGACAGTGTTGTTGTTCCCATATATAAAGATAAAAGTGACATCCAGGTATGTGGGAACTATAGAGGAATAAAGCTGATGTCCCATATGATGAAGATATGGGAAAAGGTTATTGAAGGAGGGTTGAGGGAGGAAACATTGATTGGGGAGGAGCAGTTTGGGTTTATGCCAGGGAAAGGAACTACGGACGCGATGTTTGCCTTGAGACAGATAATTGAGAAACACCGAGAAAAGGGGAAAGGTTTACACTGTGTGTTTACTAATTCAGAAAAGGCATACGACCGTAAATCATGAGAAGAAGTGTGGAGATGCATGAGAGAAAAGGGGGTTCCGGAAAAATATGTAAGAATTGTGCAAGACATGTACGGGGGAGCAAGAACTAAAGTGCAAAGCAGTGTTGGGTTAAGAAGGTGTATTAATGTGTGGGTGGGACTTCACCAGGGCACGTCAATTAGCCCTTATCTGTTTGATGTTGTCATGGATGTAAAGTTGAGAGGAATACAAGACCAGGCCCCATGGTGTATGCTATTCGCTGACAATATAGTCATATGCTGTAATAGCAGGGAAGAGGTCGAACGAAATACAGAGTGTTGGCGAAGAGCCTTAGAGGACAGAGGATTAAAAGTCAGCAGGTCGAAAACAGAGTATGTAAGTTTCAATGATGAGAGCGCGGGGGATGTAAGGCTGGAAGGGAATGCCATGAAGAGGGTGGATAATTTTACATACCTCGGATCAACGGTGGCAGAGAATGGAGATCATAACAGAGAAATAACACACAGAATCCAAGCAGGGTGGAAGAACTGGAATAAGATGTCGAGGGTTCTATGTGATAAAAGAATAAATGTAAGAGCCAAAGGAAAGATATTTAAAACAGTTGTTAGACCTGCTATGCTGTACGGTGCAGGAACATGGAGTTCAAAAAGAGCACAAGAAAAGAGACTAGATGTGGCAGAAATGAAAATGTTGCACTTTGCTTGTGGGGTAACGACACTAGACAGAATAAGGAATGAGAGAATTAGGGGAACAATTAAAGGGACGGAAACTTCAAAGAAAGTTCAAGAAAGAAGACTGCAACAGTATGGGCACGTGATGAGGAAAGATGAAGATTATGTAGGAAAGAGAGTCATGGAAATGGAGGTACCAGGGAAGAGGAATAGAGGAAGACCTAAAAGGAGATGGCTTGACAGTGTGAAGGTAGATCTTAAGGAGAAAGGTCTGGAAGGGAATGAGTTTCACAATCGGGCAAGATGGAGGCGGCTCATCATAAACGTCGACCCCGCAAAAAGGCGGGAAAAGACGTAAAGAGAAAGAAGAAGAAAAGACATAGATTTGTCCACCTTGTCAAAATTGTCATACTGACAGTGGAAATTTGAAATATATTCCAATAAGACTGAAGAAGTTCCTGCTATTAATTACCATGAATTTCAATTATAAGGATAATAATAACAGACAATAGTAACAATAGCTCGCAGACAATGAGGGTAAAGTAAGGACACAAAGAAAAAAGAAACAAGACAAATCCAACTGAAAACAAAACTAGATTTGACACTTGGCCAAAGTGTTGAGATCGGCTCGGCCTAGGCTGAGCCCCAACTTGTATAGTGTGGACAGAAACATGGGCCAAGCCCCGTATTCATTAGCCATCCCAAAGGAGTACCACGTGTAGTAAACTGATGAGAAAATGACAACTTATGAGAAAACTTTAAAAAGCAGGCAGTTCTCTTTTTATTGCTGCGAGCATATTGAGAAAATCAGAAGAATGAGTGCATTTGAGGCTGATCATGGAGCAAAAATAATCATTTGAACCAATGAAACAGTTCATCATCAACATTCAAAATTGCCTTATCAACATGTGGCAAAATTTTAAATCTAGGGATTTTGTTTATACCAAGTTTCCTCACCAGTATTCAGTCACACTTGTTCCTCACATTTTGTGCAAGCACGCGAGTTACATCTGGGCTTGGCCCATTTTATCCTTTGTAGTATGTGCACAACATAAATCTGAGCTGAGCCTGGGCTAGTCTTGTATTGTGAGCACGGCTTATGTGACTGTCTGAGGTTATCCTTGATAAGTTTGTGTGCTTTCAAGTGCCAAATAAACGGGGGATCCTAATAAACAGGGGGGTTGGAAAAACTTCCAAAGTTTAATAAATGGGGGGTTCGAAGTTGAGAAACGGCCGAAAATGATTATAAAGTGAAGACAGAACAAAAACAGGTTGTAACACAGTATAAATCTAAAATCTATACAGAAGCACGCTATTTTGCCTTGAAAAGTAGATGTGAATAGTACTAAAAAAGAAAAAATAAAGTGAAGCACTCAAGAAATTAAAAAATGGGGGTTCTCATAAGGCCGGAGGGTCGGAAAAAACCCGAAAAATTAATAAGCAAGGGGACGTTGAATAGACACCTGAGTACTCTTCTGCTTCAAAGCAAAAATCCTGTAATTGCAAAATCATGTTCGTTCCTTCTACGCACTCATGGCTCTACCAAAGCTGAGCTTATCCTGCTGCATAATTGTTGGTACCCTCTTTTCAATTTCTGCAAATTTAGTGATAGAAGCAGCCACAGCAGCAAATTTACCAACGGAATTTACTAACAAACGTAAGCAGCTTGAGCATTTGCATCCAATTTAATCTTAAAAGTGTAACTAGAGAACTGGCTATGATGGCATTGCAAACTTTAGATTGATCGCTTTAAACAAATTTTCTAGAGTGAACTGGCCTTTGATAATGTATGCTCTGAAAAACATCATTTTTCGAGGTGACATATAAGACCTCTTGAAAAGATGATGTCTTATTGGTGAACGTGATATGTCAAATAAACCAGACAAAGCTTTCTCTATAGCTGTGATACAAACTGTTAGCATACATACCCTAATTTCATCAATGTAGCTTGAGATCTCTCTATTCTTCTTCGAAATTTGATCTTTGACATTCAAATCAATGCCCTGACGCATGATACTAGTCTCTCGCTGTTTGAAAGAAAGCTTGTACATCACCAGAATGTAACGATTATATATCAATTTGATTTGCCTATACTAAATACCAAAAATATTTTAATGAAACAAACATTCCCGAATCATAATAAAAGCATATGAAAATGAGCGGCCTTGGCCTCAATGCAGTTCCGTTTGACAGTTTGCTGCAGGTTATGCAATTCATCATCATAAATTTATTAATCTATTATCTAAAATATTGAATTCAGGTGGCAGCACAGTAGTCATTATAGCATTGATCTCTACAAGGAGAATTGGGTACCATGCAATGGAAGCAGAGCTATTGACGATCAAAAGAAAATACCAAATCAATCACAAAAATGATAATAAATCAACACTAGGTCCAAACATAATAGATTTTCTACATAGCTTCCTAAGAATCATTGCTTGTAGGGGAGGTGAGTTGAGAGGCCTGTTGTATTTTTTGTCACATCTTCAATGCTATCATCCAATCATAATCAAGCTTATGATCTGACCAGGACTAGAAGGATCAATTTTGTGCGTAAGTTGTGAAGGAAAAGCGCTGGTTTTTCCTCTAACATTGATTTTTGAGAACTGTCTTAGGCAAGGAGATTTTCCTGAAAAGTGGAAAAAAAGCAAATGCAGTTCCAGTTCACAAAAAGAATGAACAGAACTTAAAAGAACATTATCGACCAATTTCCCTTCTTCCGATATTTGGCAAAATCTTTGAAAAGCTTATATTCAACACACTTTACCAGCATCTTGCAACTAATAGTTTACTAAATCCGAATCAATCAGGTATCCGTCCTGGTAATTCAACAGTTAATCAGCTCCAATCCACTGTTAATTAAATATCTCAAGCTTTCGACTGTAACTCTCCCTTAGATGTTCGCTCTGCAAATCTTGATATATCGAAGGCTTTTGATAGAGTTTGGCATGAGGGCTTATTGTACAAATTACGCCGTAATGGAATCTCTGGCCAATTACTTTTATTGATAGAAAGTTTCCTCGCAAATAGAGAACAGCAAACTGTTTTCAATGGGAAATTATCTAAATGGGGCAGTATAACAGCAGGGATTCCACAGGGTTCAATTTCGGGACCCTTATTCTTCTTAATTTACATTAATGATTTACCATATGGTTTAAAATGTAATGTACAACTATTCACTTGTGATACCTCTATTTTTACTGTCGTTCAAGACCCCAATGCTGTTACTGACAACATAAATCACAACATGCAGTTGCTTAGTCTTTGGGGACTTAAATGGAGAATGGAATTTAGTCCTGACCCAATAAAGCAGGCAATGGAGGTAACTTACTCCAGAAAAATATCACCTTCCGACTACCCACCCATATGCTTTAACAGTGTCCCTGTAAGGAAGGTCACGGAGCACAAACACCTTGGAATCATATTAGATTCAAAATTATCCTCCAATAGTCGCATCAATGATGTTGCTTCCAGATGCAGGCAAGGAATAGGGTTGCTTAAACTACTCTCAAAACATTTACCACGGCACACATTAAATGAGATATATAAACTGTACATTCAACAGCATTTAGATTATGGCAATGTCATATATCACATCCCGGGTAATATCTATGAATATAGCCACATCAAATGGAAAAACTTGAGCCCGGGCAGAATTCTGCTGCCCTAGCAGTGACAGGGGCTTGGAGAGGAACTTCACAGGATAAATTATATGATGAACTTGGTTGGGAATCGTTAAACTTTCAAAGTTGGAATAGGTGCTTAATCCTCTTTTACCAAATTGTTAATAATTTGACTCCCAATTGCACAAGGTACCAAATTCCCAATCTTATGGAATCCACTTATGAGCTCCGCAGGCATGCTGCATTAGGCAAGTTTTTGCCAGAACGAAAGGCTTTAAATCCATTTTCTACCCAAACTGCCTGCTTGAATGTGATAGGCTCGGTCAAGACATAAGAAATTCCAACTCCTTTGCTATCTTTAAGAGAACACTATTTTCCATAATCCATCCACTTGCTAAGTCAGTTTTTGGCATCCAAAACCCTAGAGGCTTGTCTATCCTAACTCATTTACGTGTTGGCCTTAGCAGGCTAAATTTTTATACGTTCAAGCACAATTTTAATGACACTACGAGCCCTCTATGCCCAATTAATGATGGTGTAGAGAATGGGGAGCACTATTTCTTGCTTTGCCATATGTATGATAATATACAACGTGATCTTCTCAATTGTGTAAATGCAATATTGTTGCCACATAGTATGGGGCATTTCTCAAACGACAAATTAGTAAATATTCTCCAATATGGTTATGACAGTCTTTCATTTGAATTGAATGCAAAAATTTGTAGTGCAACCTTAGAATATATTCGAGTCTCCAAACCTATTGAATAAAGAAGTAAAATACACTGAATGCTTCCCCCTCTCTTTTTAATTTAATTAGCTATCAATAGACTTTGCGCTTGCTTTGTATTTTAGTTTTAACCTATTTGAAGTTTTTTCTATGTACCTGTTTGCAGAGTATGGTAGAACCTGCAATGGTTATCTATGGGCTTTCATTTGACATGTCTTCACGTAATTCTACTTTTACGCTTGACTTTCCACTAACCATTGCCGAATGCATTCTTCCATGCTATGCAGATAGGCTTCTATGTGCGTAGTTTTAGTTTACTAGTTATTCGTAATCGCCACAGGGTTGCTATGTATTTCCATGATCCCTGTGGTGTAGTCCTGTATATTGGCATTCGTACTTATATGCGAATAAAGAAAAAAAATGAAAAGTCATTCAAAACCATTGTTTCATTGTTCACAACTGATATGTTAGTATTTTGAACCATAGTGTGGAGAATTCCCTGCATGCATACGTTTCTCTGGTATATAAAGGGCTGCTGAGTGGATTCTGAAGCCCCAGAGCTAAGGAGATAGATGAGGCCCCCTGCGAACGAAACGAACAGAGCATTTTGGGGTCTAGAAATGAACTTTGGAAATTACTGCTGATTTACTTTATGAGGCCCCCCAGACCTTGAAGCATTGGGTATTATGAGGCCCCTTGGAGTTGGGACAATTTGCTCTCCTGCCCACTCTCGCCAGCTCTGAGTATATACAAAGTTTAATAGCATGGATTCTTGGAAACTTAGTGCAAACTCTGAGTTCTTTCGACTTTCTGTACGAGATTGTATTGCAAAGAGCAGATTTTTGAGGTGTTTTGAATTTCGTTGAAGTACCACGGGACACATGGTTTATCGAATACTTTGATGAGATTTACTATCTACACTTCGCTCTGATTTCAAATGCAAAGGTCATTGCTTCCAGACTTCCTCCAAAGGTTTCGAAAGTCAGAAACACTGGCTTCACATCTGAGTTCTGAAAGAAGAGGAGAAGGCCCTAAATACCGTAGTCTACAAGAAGAGAGCTATTACATACAAAATGCTAAGGGGCAAATGAAGAAGGCAAATGAACATATCAAATACAATCGTATACGCCTAGGTTATATTTTAGCACTTCCGATTTAGTGCATCAATGTGAACTTCTGATATTGCTGTCTTTACGGTGTAAAACGTGATATTCGAGTTCGTGCAACAATACTTCCAGCGAAGAAGTAGCCCTTACTGCGCCTGCTCAGATCGTGCACGGCTCTGGCACCGATAAATGACCCAAAACCATTGAATGCAAGTATCCTCAACAACAACACTTAAAACAGTCGCTCATCACTACAACCAAGGACGCCTGCAGCATGGGGGCAGTGGGGGCGATGGGAGATTTGCCCTCTTGATAAAAGATGTTTGGGTATTCTTTCTGTACTCTACCTACAACAAATACTCCCAAGATTGCATTTTCCTGCCCTCTGAGAACCCTAATACTAAAAATTTTCCTCAGGGCCCAACCATGGTGGGCCCTTTGATGAGACATTGGGTAGGAGAGAATCATGTGAAATTTCTTTATGTTATACCAATGTTGTTGTAAGCCCTCGAGCCCCACCCCCAGTAATAAATAGCAAGGGACACATTGCCGAAAACTTAAGACAGTAGAGCGACTATTGACAGGAGAAGCAACCTAACGATGGTGTTTTGGGAAGACTCAGTTCCAAGTGGCCTACTTGGGGGGCCTGTCTCATTTCGTTCAGAATTGCTTTAAGTTCCTTTTAATAATTAATTATCATGAAATAGATTTATATATGGTACGATGTCGAAGTCTGATATCCAGTGCCCTATGATTAAATCTGTCCCCCCTGTCTTTTTACTGTGCAGGCGTCCCTAGCTACAACAGTAGATGCAACCACTACCAGCCTTAATCTAGTAACAAAAGATATAGATATATCGTGCAATAAAAGCAAACTAACAACTAGCAAGGGCAAAAGCCTAAAGCATTGCTCTCAAGTCAAGAACAAAACTAAATAGCCTATGCACACGCATACTTCTTCAGATAATATAGCAGAAAGGAATTTCTAAAAATCATAATGGCAGTGGACTAAGAATTGAACAACTACTGGGAAGCCAAAAGTAGCTATTCAGATTGGTATTCAGTTTCATAATGAGACAATATGAATCAACCGTAGTACAGTGCTAGTGTTAATCCCACATACAACAGGGCAATAAATGAACCCCCCTTTGATGCTTTCATGTAAAATGGACTAATACCAGTCAATATATGTATTATGAAAAATAACAATTAAACTCGTGCCTGTGACTCAAGCTGTCTTTGGTAGTCCTTACTTTTGGCAGCAAGTCGGTCAACCTAGCAGATGCAAAAAGTAAATGTATGAGCAGACACAATTGAATCTGGATATCAATATCCACCAATATAAAGAGGGGAAGAATAGGAGAACATGGAATGGGGCTAAAACTAAATAGCAACATTGAAGACAAAATATGATATTTGAAGCAGGTAGATACTATTATCCATAAGAGCATTCTGGAATGGAAAGCTTCCCACTGGATAAGTTGAAATTCAGAATATACTTCACTTTTTCCTCAAACCTACCTCTCTTTTCAAATCCGTATTCTTTAAATCCAATTCTTCGCATTGCTTTGAGAGCTATCAAAGAACATTAATTAATTAAAATTAATGATTCACAGTGCTCATGAAGTCTTTGTTGCTGACAATTCTCAGAGTTTCATTAATTGTAGATATCAATAACATCAGAACATCTTGCATAATTTCTTGATATTTTGGCAAATTTAATCAATACAGCTAGAACTAAACTAGGTCCCTTTTCGTCACTCTACTTGATTTAAAAGATGCTTTTGGTGAAGTCCACCACAACCTCATACCCGAACTTCTTAAGTATCATCGTATTCCCGACCATATGCAACAGCTAATAATCAGTCTCTACTCAAATTTTCAGACATCAGTCATTACACACTCTTTCCAAACTCCATTTGTCACGGTGGGTCGTAGAGTACTCCAGGGGAATTGCCTATGCGCTTTAAATTTCAACCTCTAATTTAACATATTCATTACATCTCCGACCAGAAATTCAAGCACTTTCGTCTCACAATTAACTCTCTCTATCCAGTGCACTGGTTTCAATTTGCGGACGATGCAGCTGTTATAACTGGCCTCGAGAACGAAAATCAAATCTTAATTAACAATTTCACTGGATATGGATAAGATCTTGCTTGGGTTAATATGAAAATCAGAGTGGATAAATACTCTACATTTGGAATAAAAAAGTCTTCTACTTTGTCGACACAATACCTTCTGAAACTCATAATTAACCATGAAGTTGTTCCTACTAGTGACATTGGCAAATCTTTTAGATATCTTGGTAGACATTTCAACTACACTATGGACAACCAAATTCACATGTCTGAGGTTCTCGATCTTCTCCAAGGCTAAATGAACAAAATAGATAGTCTCTCTTATCACCCAAAAAACAAACTCTTAATATGTCATCAATTTGTGCCATCCAAACTGTCCTGGCATCTTACTGTTGCTGATCTTGGCATAACATGGGTTGTCCAAAATCTCGATAGTATAGTTACTACATATATAAGGCAATGGCTTGATCTTCCTATCAGTACTCCTTAAGAAGTCTAAATATGGAATTAATCTTAATTCACTGTCAACTAAATTTACTTAATGTCAGACGGTCATTAGGAATGCTCTCAAAACCTCGCAAAATCTTGATATTAATGCTATGTGGGCAGCAACTAGCAATGGCTCTAATATTCATTCAATATTATCAATGTAAGAATACAAAACAGGTTCTAACTGCTATTCAACAAGACGATGAAGATCGTATCAACCATGAACTAGCATCACAAGGTTCATCATGTCTTCCATTCTTAAACTTTCCAACAGTAAAACTCGTAGCCTATGGTCCACTGTGCAACAGAACATGCCTAAAAGCATATTCAATTTCATGATTATGTACCTAAACAACACTTTGCCGACTTGCAAGAATCTCTATAAGTTGTCTCTTTCTGATTCACCTTTCTGCTCGTTTTGTCTACACCCTGAAATGCTTCAGCACGTTATTTCGAGTTGTAAATCGTACCTAGAGAATGGAAGGTACACCAGGCGTTATAATTCTGTCCTACTTTGTATTGCAAACTCATTTTCTTCCGTACAGCGCTGCCAATTATATGCTGATCTCCCATCGTTCCCATCACCTTCGCTAATCACTGGTGACTCTCTTTGGCCTGATTTCACCTTTATTTCTCCCGACAATACTCTCTATATTTTAGAATTAAAGGTCGGATTCGAAACAAATATTGAATTAAATAGTGAGCAAAACGCTATGAAATACGATCCCCTTATACAAGATATGAAATACGATCCCCTTATAATTAGTTTGCAGAGACTGTTCCTGTGCACTGCGCACTAATGCTTCCATACAACTTTTCACATCTCGGTACCTGCTTTTTTCCTAGTCAATCACATTAGGCCCTAGTGTATTGAACATGCATTGGCTTATCCTTCCACTGCTTTTTCCAATTCCCACTTTAGTCATATATTCACTTGGTGCCGCCACTGCCTCAGCCACATCTGTTGTCCCTAGATCTCTTACTTTTAGCATGATGTTACTTTTGATATGCTTAATATACCAAGCTAGAATGTTTATTTCAGTGCTGACACAATCCTCACAACTTATTAACCCCCTACCGCCTTGTTTCCTACCCACATAAAGTCTTGCTACATCACTTCTTGGGTGAAGTTCTTCATTCATTGTGATTATTTTTCTAGTTCTCCCGTCCATGCTTTCTAATTCCTCTTTCCTCCATTTTATTATTCCTGCACCTTAACGTATTACAGAAGCGGCCCAGATATTCATTGCCTTGATTTTATTTCCTCCATTAAGCTTTGATTGTCCCTGCTGCAAATGACTTGTCACAACGTGAATCTCATATAGATAATAGAAAAATAACTGAAAGAACGACTTATCGACCTTTGACAATCAAGCTCTACTTGAACACTATTTTCATGATGTTACAAAGTTGCCATCTATGTCGACTACTAAAGCCCAGAGGCTAAATTAAAGTACATGTATGCAAGTGAAGACTTATTTAACTGAAACCATCCTCATTCAAAGATAAAAGCACAGTGCGCTCTCGCGAAGGTGCTTTTTGGGGCTCGTTCTGTGTAGTGGCTACTGTGAAGATTTTCCCGATGTTCTATGTAGTTTCTCTTAATTCTCATATTTACAGTTATTATGCATGCATAAATGAAGTATTTTTATATGCAATAGTTGTAGGTATACGATGTACTTTAATGTCATTTGCACTATCCATAGTAAATTATTAAATTACTAGAGAGCACCTACTTGTTTATTTAAAAAAAATAAACGCAGGCTTACTGAATCACTACGATTTTGTTCCTTCACGAGCTTCCTATCAAGGTCTTCAAGCTCCTTTTCATATACCTATTCAGGAAAAACATCATATTTCAAATGAAAGCAACAATCCAATAACAATGACTTGACAAATAACTATAAGATACAGGGTTGCCAGGTTGGCACTTTCAATGCCAAATTTGCTTTCTTCTGCCGCTTTAACAAAAACTGTTAAGGGGCAGTTACCAACTTATCAATGAATACCACTAGACCAGTGGTTCTTATTCTAGTGGCTCAAGCATCCACATCAACACAAAAGAATTAGAAATTACTATCGATCATACTATTTCAAGCATGGCGACTGTGGGGTTTCAGCCCCCCATTCTACCAGCGTATTCAAAAAGACAAACATCATAAATACAACAATTCTATTGAATTCCCAGCCCCCCCCCCCACACACACATTCTATCTAGCTGTCCACTTTTTATATGACGCCGCCATGCCTGCATATGTTTAACATTTGAGGGAGGTTTGCTTGCAGAATCCTAGGGTTCTGCGGAATCCCATTTGAAAACGACTGCATCAGGCTACATGGTCACCCTAGGCATAAACGCACAAATCGCTCCACAACACCATTGCATCATCAGAGGATTTCTAGATCTGGAATATTTAACTCAATTTTACACCAATTTTTCAAAATTTGGCAGTTTTCGTTTTGAAATCCAGCAACCCTGATGTGATAAACGTTCATAAAAATACAATCATGCTAAAAATGCAAAAGATCTGTTTTCAATAAGGATAAGGACAATAAAGTGCAATTGCAACTTCATCGTATCTTTAACACAGAAGATTCGATTTGGTAAATTCAAATTTGAACGTGAATATCTCTATGGCAGCTGGGGCAGAGTAATTTAAATTTCCTGACTCAAGTAATAATGACTAAAGATTGCTTAGCTTTTCGAATGCACCTAATCAAAATCAACACTACGGGAAAGTGGTCATTAGAGATATGTACACGACGATAAGCAGAATATGATAGAGATGCCACTAAAGATGCACAACACTATCTCTTGTGACAAATACACCGGGATCATAATAGTTTGGCAGGCCTGAAAAATTTTTGAACATTAAAAAGCCAGAGGGAAGGGTCTGAAAATGTTGACATGCAAAATAGATGCGCAATAACGAGGAAGAAGAACGCTCATGTCCATGTAACACGCTATGAAAGTAATGAATGTATCAATACTATTATTAGAGATAATGCAAGAACATTTGACGAGTACAGGCATGCAATTGAAGAAATTATGCAAAGATGACTAGATATTTAATGCTACAAAGGTACTCTAGCAAGGGACAGGCCCATAGCCAATGGGGCTTGAGGCCAAAGCCCTCAAGAAGTTTCAAGTTGTAACTTTGTGCCACCCCCCTGAGAACATTTCATAGGTAAGAATCATTTGCTCCTTCTTCTCCTTGTCTGCACGCTTATCTCTCTAGGAGATCAAAGTTTATGGACAGGCGTACAAAGTCTTCAAACTTCAATTTAAACAAGCTGGGGGTCACTTTTTCTTCTCTGCATAGAAATTAATGATGAAAATAACTTCCATTTTAGTTGAAATGGAGTGTTTTGCGATATTTCAGACTGTATAACCTTAAAAAATTCTCCAATTCTGTCTCTGCAGGAGACCTGCCTTCCATTTCGTCTTCTAAAAAGCTATTGCACCTCATTTATTACTAAAGCCTTTCAACTCTATTATGTCTATCCACTTTTCTTCATATCCATTCTATTCAGGAAAAGGCTTCCAGCCTCTTAGTCTGTGTGCATTCTTTACTGATTTTAATAACCGTGTACACAGCAGCTGATTCATGTTCACTACTTTGACATAAACTCTGCTAAGCTTGGTATAAAAATGCTTAGAGATGCGTCTTGACAAGTTCATTTGTGGGGCGTGCTCTAAACTTCTTGGCGCAAATTCAACCAAGTTTGTGCAAACTTTTTGAAAAGGGTCCAGGAAGCAATGCAATCAACAGGATGCTAATACCCTGCATCATGATCAAAGTTCTTACAGCTTCGCAAACAATGGTGGTGCCACGCCCTCTGCCATGCCCATCCAGTAGGTACTAGAAGTGCTCTGCCCTTTTGTCACACCCATTCAATGCCCCTTTACAAAATCGCGCTGGCTACGGGTCTGCAAGGGGAGGTTTTTGTATGATCAAATGGAATTTCAAAGTCAACACTGTAGAAAGTACCAGGGTGCTGTAAATCAAGCTTTAGAGAAGAGTTGAGACTTAGGTGATACAGGCTGATGAGTTAATGAATAATAGACCTTCAATATTCGAAAATGCCCTACTCATTTTTAGAAGTGGTACAAATGCAGAAATCAGTGATGATGCATATTTGACAGCGGTAGGAGCCATTGAAACAGTACGTATACTCAGTATTCATAGATTTTTTACCCTCTCCCCTTTGCACGTTTTTGTACTTTTAAGAGGTACACCCTCCATCAATCGTATGTACTTTTAAGCTATCAACCCCAACTAGATACAGTGTTTTCACTTTCAAGGAAATTTCATTTTTAGGGGAACTCTACCGTCCACAAGGAAAGCAAAGCAAAATGAAATTTTGAAGAAAAAGTCAAGGAAATTCTCTGATTTCTAAAGAATTTTAAGGGAATTCGTTATCTAAACAACTTCCACTAGGTGTGCAACCAAAAATTTCCTGCGTGTTAGGCATCTGCTGGATATTTCGTCAACTTTCAAAGTTGTAATTGAATTTTATGGGTAGGATGAGCAACAGAGCCCAAATGTGGAAGTCTCAATTATTGGCTTCAGTCACAATTGCACGGACCAAAGTTGCAACTGGGACCCTAAAAATTGCTCCCACACAGAGGAATTCCCAGTCAACCAGGGTCCCAGCTAAGCGGAGCAAAGTGCATAAGTTATAGGAATTTTCGATGGGAATGGGAGAGTGCTCCAATTTAGCAAGCAGTTCCAGTTACCAGGTCTCAGTTACCGAAAGTATATCTTAAATTCCATTCATTAAGCAATTTCAGAAGTAAGACTAATACCAGGGTATTTTTTAAGAACAACTTTGAACTGCACAAAAAATCCAGCGACGCTGCATTATTTTGGTTGCAGGTGGGATTGAACTACCTGCTTTTGGCGAAGTAGTTTATGCATGCTACTACCTCTAACAATTCCAAGTATGGTTGTGTTTCTCCTACCAGTTCATATCTAAATCTTCCATTTTTAATGCTATATACTTTCTTACACCTTTGGGTCACTAAATAATACGCTTGTGAATTGTACATGTTTTTCGTATGAACTGTATATATCTTTTTACAACTGCACATTTTATGTGGAACTCCACGTTAAAAATACCTGACTAACACTATGTTTTGTCCTTCATCGCTGTATGGAGAGAGATCAGGAAATGACTACATTTACTGTTGCTTACAACTGCTTACATTTACGCAAATATCTTGTCAAAGACATTTGCACGGAGATACACCTCTCTTCTGTACTTTAAAAATTGTTTTATATGTTTAAGAGTTATTGACTAATAACGTCTATTTGCTACATTAGTGAGTAGCAAAGTAGAGTACTTTAGTAGAATGCAAGGGCGTGCGCAGCTCGGTAGTTTATAACATCTAGTCTGAACAATCATTGCAAAGGTCTTTTCATTTACCAGCGATGAGAGGCACTAACAAAATATATTTGAAATATCACAGTTTAGCACAGGAAATACAATCATTTCCATGAAAGGCGTGCTAGATCAGTTTTCCTTCATCTTCATTTGGACAAATGGACAAAATAAACATAGAGTGTTGTGACTGGCTTCTACTCAATTCCTACTTCAGAGCACTACTTCATGATCCTCACATAATTGTTCGCTTTAGGCCTGCTGCTACAAATATAAATTTATTGTGAGTTGTGGCATCCTGTTTCATTGAGTTTACCTTGTTTTTCTCCTCAAGTTGAGCCATTTCGGACTTCAAATATTTGTCGCCAGCGCCAGAGAATTTCTATGAAAACAAGAAATAGCTACTTATGGTGAACAACGTCAGGTCATACAAAAATTCACATGAGCACAGCAGCAACATGAGCACTGTCTGATATAACCAACCAAAATCAGGCTTTTATGAGAGCAGTCTTTTATAAAATATAGCATACAAACAAACACACACACACACATCAAAATAAAATGCATGAAAATAAAATACATCAAAATACAATACATCAAAATAAAGAGACTTTGAGAAGTCACTACTCTTTGATCAATTAGTAAAACAACTTCTACTTCTAAATTTCAAAATAAATATGCAATGAAATGTAAAACGGCAAATTGAACAGCATTTCAAATGCATTTAGGAAAGGTGTAACTTGGATATACAAAATGCGGAATAAAGAGACTCTTTAAGCAGTCACTTATCTTTGATTAATTAGTCTTAAAATTTCCCTGTATACTTACTTTACCCATCCTCATCAATCTAGCTGCATCTGAGGTACATGTTGCACACTTTATACGCATAGTCACCAATATTCCTTAGACACTGCAAACTTTTTATTCTGTTCGTAAATGTCAGCCCCCCCCACTCCCAATAAACAATGTTGCTTTGGGGAAAGAACATGCAGTAATTATAATTGACACAGAAATAATCGCTTTATTTGTCTTGAACAAACGTGGTTAACAAATAATCTCAAAGCCAGATAATGATTGTTTGAAGCATGTCATCTCTGTTAGAACCACTGGCACATGACTAACTATCCAAGGTTCTAAAAGTCAGAAAAAATCCGACAGGCAGTCAAGCTGCTTTTCCCAAATTATACTCGACAACATCCCTAAAAAGTTGCACTGATCACTGGCATGAGAATATAGATAACAACAAAATGAACCTTACAACATTTCTAGATATCAGAAAAGATTCCGATAAATGGGATTATAACATACTTATAAAGCAGCTCAACTCTTATGTGATCACAGACCGAACAGGGGGTTGGTTTGACTCTTAACTAACAAATAGAACCCAGCTTTGTACTTTGAATGGGAATAAGTCAAAACCGAGAAAAATCGCATGCAGTATACCTCAGGGCTATTGCTTGGGTTCTCTTCTATTCATGATTTATATGAAAGGCTTATTGAAAGATTTATATGAATAGCATTCAATATTCAAGAGCTAGTATCTAAGCAGATGACACAAATGTGCCAGATGCATCTAATGACAGGAATAAGGTGTCATTCAATTACTA
>OLMO02000278.1:7257912-7291951 GCA_900291935.2 Cassiopea xamachana | reverse complement strand
CCCCACTCCCAATAAACAATGTTGCTTTTGGGAAAGAACATGCAGTAATTATAATTGACACAGAAATCATCACTTTATTTGTCTTGAACAAACGTGGTTAAAAAATAATCTCAAAGTCAGATAATGATTTTTTGAAGCATGTCATCTCTGTTAGAACCACTGGCACATGACTAACTATCCAAGGTTCTAAAAGTCAGAAAAAATCCTACCGGCAGTCAAGCTGCTTTTCGCAAATTATACTCGACGACAACATCCCTAAAAATTTGCACTGATCACTGGCATGAGAATATGGATAACAACAAAATGAACCTTACAATATTTCTAGATATCAGAAAGGATTCTCATAAATGGGATTATAACATACCATACTTATAAAGAAGCTCAACTCTTATGTGATCACAGACCTAACAGGGGGTTGGTTTGAATCTTAACTAACAAATAGAACCCAGCTTTGTACTTTGAATGGGAATAAGTCAAAACCCAGAAAAATCGCATGCAGCATACCTCAGGGCTATTGCTTGGGTTCTGTTCTATTCACGATTTATATGAAAGACTTATTGAAAGATTTATATGAATAGCATTCAATATTCAAGAGCTAGTATCTAAGCAGATGACACAAATGTGCCAGATGCATCTAATGACAGGAATAAGGTGTCATTCAATTACTACACACGGATTCATGCTACGAGCCCCCGTATTGCGTATGTACTACTACCTATAATTACCCCCCCCCCCACCAACACACACTTCTAACGAGAATGTTTTTAAATATCTAATCAATAATGCCATAGAGAAAAAGCTGTAAAACAGTTGAGAGACAGGAAAATAATCATAGCAAATGTTTTATAACACAGTAATGAAAGTCGACGCTAAAGACAAAAAAAGCATGGCAAAATTGACTTGCATATGAAAATGTTACAAAAAAATACGTTCATAAAGGTACTTTTTGCGTATGGACTTAGATGTGTCAATCCCTTTTCCCCCCTTCGTAAGAATGGCGTACGCTTTTGCTCAACTCCCTCCCCCCTTCGTGCGTACGTACTAAATGAATGACCCCTGATCTTGATAGATGATGCAAGTAGGAGATGCTAAATCTTTCCGGGTGGATGAGAAATAATAAACTCAGCCCGAACTCTCAAGAAACCACATTTTATGATCATAGGGGATCCACTCAAAACCAAACAAGGAATTAGAGGTACCGTTTACAATTCACCGGTGCAACTTCTGAGCCGGAACAGGTGTTACGGATCATCTCCGTCTAAACTGCTCTGGTGCAGAAGTTGTACCAGATAGCCTTATCGTTTACACCGTACCAGTCGACTTTGTAAATCAAGTCCCAGTATTGTTAGAGTGCATTTTTAAAGACCAAAAGTAGAAATCACATGTCCTGACTGTTTGACATGTCGATTGTTCACTCGTTCTTTTCTTTAGTGTCCTTTGATTTCGCCATGTTCTGTGTTGAGTATTCAAAGATCGAAAAGGAATCAACTGCATGATCGAAAATAACAAGGCTAAACAACTACTACGAAGTACTTTCAACTCAAATAGCGCCACTGTGTTGTGATATAGTTGTGACTAGGAAAGCACTATATTAAAATATGAGGAAATGAACTTTAACTCATTCATTTTGACCAAGCATTCTATGTGAAATCCTCATGGTAGAAGTTAACTGCAAACTGCATGACAAATTATGGGTAATGGCTGATAACTTCCATTCCACACATAGGCCAAACAAAGACTAACGTTTTCCTAGTTATGGATCAGGAACAGAACCTGTTGCTGCTAGGCATCTACACTGCTCCGGTACAAGAAGTCAACCGAGACGGTACAAGAGTTGCTACTCCTTTTTAGCAGGTACAGAAAGTGCTCCTGTAGAAGCAAAAAGTGTTACGAATAGCACAAAACAGTATAGACGGTAGGCTGAAAGGTAACACCTTCTGTTGTGGTACACAAGTTGCAAACTGTGCAGTGCGCAAGGGCTCAAAGAGATTGAAAAATATACTACCACAATTATGCATGCTCTATTACGCATTAGTTGAAAGTCAATTACGCAATAGTGATATTGTTCTGGGTAGTTTATCAAAAACAAATGACTGCCCTTCAGCGACTCTCAACTCGGGCACTCAAAACAATCAAAACACCAAAACTAAAGATACTTGTTCATATCTTGGGATGAGTGTTAAAGACACTTAGCCAGGTCCTTGTGTGGGAAGACGTGTATGTATTTGTGTCAATTTGTATTTTTTTTCTGTGTGTGACTGTGAGTTTTTAGTCACCTACTCTTAACAGATCTTGTTTTCTGACCCTATACCTGATAATGTGCTAACTCTTTCCGTAAAGCTTCATTTTCACTCTCAGAGTCCTTCATTTGATTGCCAAACTCTTCTAGTGCCATTTCGTACTGTATATGCTTTACCTAAGTAACAATGCAGGAGAAGGAAATCTAATAGCACAGTATATATTTCAATACTTAAGGAAAATTGAGAAGTGAGAAAACAGAAAACAGAAGACATTAGAAAGGTCCTCAATTGAAATTTTCTAATAGATATCAACGCCAGTCCATGCGAGGAGACACGTGCAATTGCATGTGTGCGTGTCTACACATGCGCAGAATCCCCCGCACGAGCGAAAAATCGCCCGTGCCAACATCGCTATTGACCGCACAATCGCACATGCCAAATAGGGATTACGTTGTCGCAACTGCAACACAAGTAACTGTCACTTTTTGCTTTCATAACTCTGGTTTATCCTGTTTTATCCTAAATGAAATATTTGACATGCTTCAGCAACAAGAAACTCTCTTTGCGGATACACAAATCCTGGATCGCACATGCAAATCCAAATACGTAAGAGCAATCACTCGTGCAAACGAGTGTGCACGTGCGAATTGATGCTCGTGCACTAATTTCTTCCTGGCATGGACTGCAACGCCAAAACATAACAATAACAAGTCTTAATAACGTCAATCTTCAATACTTAAGACTACAATAAAACTAAGTGAGAATCCTTTGATTTACAGTAAATTCATCAGAAAATACTTTTGAATTGGGTACGAACGATTTCATCTATAAATTAAACAACTTACATACCAACATCACTGCTTGCGTCACTTTAAACAGCTGAACAATGCTTTCTTGACTCTTTACTTCCTGACTGTTCACATCGATATTTGCCTACAATTTAATAATTTAATAAGGTAGGAAAGAAGTTTTATGAATCTACCTACGTGAGTATTGGCTGTAAATCAATGGAACCGGCATCATATTTCTTGATTATTTGCAGCTTAGAAAATTTGCAAAGTTCTTTATGTTTTTATCCTTTACTAGTCTACATGTAGGTTACTTATCAAGTGGTTCCTTATAAAAAAACCGTGTATCAATTCGGAACTTTCGGAACTTTCGCAACTTCTAATCACAAAGTGTAGCCTGTATTGGATGAATTGATATGCCCAAAAAGGTATCTAGCATGCCTTCAGCATTACCAGCAGGGGTGATTTTAAGGGGGGGCTCATGGGGGCGGAGCCCCCCTTGTTAAAATTTCTGCTCATGTTGGAGGGGCTCAACCCCCCTAAAACTCTTGCATTGGCTTGGCTTTTCAGAGTTTATTGGCCTTGCTTCCTAAGTGCTATGATCAACTGTGCACTGCTATATGGTTATTGAGGCATTTCTTATTCTTGACTATACTATATGAGTGTTAACCTAAATTATCATGCATTCATCTTTGGAAATATGGGCGGGGTTGTAGCTGGGCCACACCCAAACTATGGACCTGGTTGTGCGTAGAGCCCCCATTGTTAAAATTTTTAGAAATCACCACTGATAACCAGTAGTACATTTGGAAAGATTCATCAGCATATCCTACGACTTTTCAATAAATTCTGCAACTCGTCATCTGAGATGCAGTGATAGAATTAGTCTGTGCAGTGGTAAAACTTTAAATATGCAGTGATTAACCTTTGCAACGAAGAGTAATTCATTGTTTGAAAACAAGAATCTTCAATTTCAACACATTTCTCGCGCTTGAAACAACATAACTGCAGAAGAAGTGAATTTATAAAGCCTTTTGCAACCACTGTCTTTGATTTAGACATGGAGCACTACATTTTCAACCCTTTC
This sequence comes from Cassiopea xamachana, assembly GCA_900291935.2. NCBI lineage: Eukaryota > Metazoa > Cnidaria > Scyphozoa > Rhizostomeae > Cassiopeidae > Cassiopea > Cassiopea xamachana. Next base: position 7,287,836 of record OLMO02000278.1, on the reverse strand, counting down.
TGATACAAATGTGGCGCTAAAAAAGGGCATTTTTCACATTTATAGCCAAAGTAAAGGGTGTGGTCCGCTCTCAAACCCTCTTTCTGCTGTCTAACTGTCAATGTACTTTCACCAAAGGGTGCCATTTCATAAAAGCCACTTTTCCATCACATGAACTACAGAGCAAAGAGCGTATCACTCTTTTAAAAAAGTTTACAAGAAAATAACATGTATCAAAGGGATTTTTATTAAGGCAGAAAGAATAGAATACCACCGTAGAGAAACGACAGGAATTGCGAAGCCAATTTTCTGATGTGCGAACAGTTTGCGTGAGTGCAAGTTTTCCAACATGGCTCTGGACTATTGCAACCTCCATAACCAGCAGTTACACTTTTATCTATCTTTGTTACGTTCTTCCCTGATGCTACATATACTCGATGTTGTAAGTATAACTTTCAATAATCTATGAACTATGGACATGTAAAGTTACATAAGATCGTATCATTGTGAGAATAAATCCCTATTTGTCCCGAAATAACATGCCATCGCTTTCTGATGAGATGGTTCACAAAGACCCTGAATTTCACGAAATTACATGGCTCTAATTACAGGAATAGGGCCTTCAACATGTGTTTATTCCCTGAATGTAATGACATGCTTGAGCATACAGATGGAACTGTAGATGGAATCGGGGCATAAAAAGGAATTTCAGATCACAAGCAAGGAACACTGGACTTAATATGCTTGGCCATCGAGCCAGAATAATAGATACATAACAGGGATACTAAAAGCTTGAAATGCATTAAAAATAAGTATGCATCGGAATCATTTGTTCAGAAGGTTCAGTTTCGTCAGTAGCACTACCACACAACTTCGATATGGTGGAAATATGCTAGCACAAATTCAATGGGAAGTGAAATGGGAAGTGAAATTCATGATCAAGAACTTGGCATGACACTGCTTGCAAGCCTACCAGAGGACTTCAAACCACTCTCGAGAGTATTGGGTGATGTTAGCGAGGAAAATTTATCGTTTAAAAAAGTTGAAAGCGTGTTGCTTAATGATGCTGATTGTATCATTGATGCTATGAATTCAAGAAGGCAGAAAATACTCAATTTGCAAAACGATAGTTTACTCCAAACAACAGACGAAGTGACCACGGTGATGTGTCCACTTACAAAAGCACTGACAGTAAACCAATCACGCTGGTTGACAAATTTTCATCCACTGTGATCATCTGAGATCTAAATGAACTATTCTAAATGGATTTTGCGCTGATTTCAGATATTTAATCAGTTTTTCTTTAGCACATCACATTTTTGAGATATAGCTCATCCCCTTTTTTACTAAAAGCAACAAATTTGGAACATTAATATGAAAATTAGTGTCACATGCAATATAGCTATTTGATTTAAATAATTTTTTGTGGATAACATACATCTGTCTATGAGGGTTTTAGTTGAACTAATTACAACTTTTAATTTACTTATTTTCTATTCACTATAATAAGTAATCTAATTGTCCACACTGTAGAAAAATTTATGAAACATTCGTTAGCACAGCTCAAAAACATATTCTTGGAAGTGTATCAAAAACCATAATATATTCATGCAATTTAGAATCCTTTGTGCATGCTACTCTCTTTTGAATGTCTTATTAGGACTATTGAGAAGTCAATACAAATCTGTCACCTTTGTAAATCTCCCATTGAGCTTTCTTGGGATCTATGCAAACTCATGCCTTTCATTTCTTAAAATGTGTGATTCTCTCTCTATCAACAACCAACACAAACATTTTCTCATTTCTAAACTATCTACAATTTCAATTCGAACAACCTACTACATCTTCTGTTGCAACGACAAACCATGGAACAACCCGGATCTACTTTGCTTCTCGCACTTTTTTTTTGTCTTATATACAGCAATTGTTATTTACTCTTTTGCATGTATTGTAACTCAGGCTAGCCAATTACAAATTACCTTGTAATAGTGAGATCTGTAATTATAGTCTAATTGAATGATATATGATTGTCTCCATTATTATTAATATTATTCTTTTCATATTGTTGCTTATTTATCTTTTTTGTAGATCAATTGATCTTCACTTTATATACTTGTACTTTATTTCTAAGTAGTTTTAGCAGATAAGCCAATTGCCAATTATACCTTGTCTATACTCTAGTGAGATGTATGATTGTATTATTTAGTGATTGATGAATGACATATATATATATATATATATATATATATATATATATATATATATATATATATATATATATATATATATATATATATATATATATATATATATATATGTTGTCTAGTGGGCAAGGGAACTAGACGATTTCATTCTACGGACGATGGTTGTAATCTTTTCATAGGACGGGGGTGACTGATAGAAAGGAGTGGAAGGCTCAGGCAAAGATGGAAGCGAACTTGGAGTATTGAAAGTTCTCTGCGGAAATACTGCAAAGAAGAAGTCAAGGAAACATTTTGTACAGTGGTCTTGTTTGGACAAGGGCAAAACAGACTTACTTTTTTCGAGAATATTTTTGACGAAGCCCCAAAAATTGTTGTGTAAGATATGATCGTAGTTTCTTATATATATATATATATATATATATATATATATATATATATATAATGTGTTTCAAAAGGTGTCCATATCTTCGGTCCCTTTTAACTAAAATTATTCGTGTTGTCTGGGAATCGGGTTGTACCCCAGTGGAATGGAAAAAAGCGTGCACAGTTCTCGTTCACAAAAAGGGCAATAGTGATGACCCTGCTATTTTTAGGCCCATCACCCTTGAGTCGGTGCCACTAAACGTCTTTACTTCATGACTAGGGGACTCGGTTTTCTCATTTCTCAATCAAAATGAATTTATTAAGGCTGAAATCCTGAAGGTTTTTACCCCCAAAGTAGCAGGAGTGCTAGTGGATACCTCCAAGATGGCCAATATTATTGACAAAGCGCGCAAAAGTCAGAGGTCAGTAGTAATAACATTATTGGATCTCAAGAATGCCTTTGGCGAAGTACATCACAATTTAATCAGAGAGGTTCTGTTGTATCACCATATTCCTGATAAAACCCAAGCTTTAATTTCTAGCCTCTATGAAGGTCTTCACACTGCTGTTATAACTGATAATTACTCGACTACTGCTTTCCTGTTCGATGTGGTGTTCTCCAAGGTGATTGCCTTAGCCCTTTATTATCTAACATGTGCTTCGACACATTCATTCAATTCATTCGCCAAGAAAAATACAAACAACTTGGTTTCTCTGTGTATGATAAACTCAATTGCCTTTTCAAACCGGTGCACTGGTTTCAATTTGCAGATGATGCTGCTGTGGTCACAACAAATGAGCGTGAGAATCAACTCCTTCTAAATTGTTTTACAAAATGGTGTCAGTGGTCTAATATGGTCATCAGAGAAGACAAATGCGTGACATCTGGCATTAACAAGCTTTCAACTCGCTCTCTTAAATATGAGCCTAAATTACTGTTCAACCATAAGACAGTACCCACTGTCAAATCAGGAGAATCATTTAAGTATCTGGGAAGATATTTCAACTTTGAAATGGACAGCAAAGTTCATAAAGCAAAATTGCAATCCTCCCTTGTTGATATGCTGACTAATATTGATAGCCTTTCAATTCCATCAAAAAATAAATTACTCTTGTACCAAAGATATCAGCTCTCAAAACTCTCCTGGCATCTTACTGTTGCCAATCTAGCTAAGACGTGGGTAATTGAAAAACTGAATACCATCACTATACGGTTCATACGCCAATGGTTGGATCTTCCTATTAGCGCTACCTTAAATGGTATCATCCTTCCCTGCAACCAGTTTGGCCTAAGTCTTCAACTTCCATCAGTAAAATTCATCGAATGGCAAACTGTTTTACGTAATTCCCTAAGATCCTCCAAGAGCGATAACATCAAGTCTTTATGGAAAAGCACCAGTTATAGTATGAATGTTCAAAATGAATCATACAAAAATACCAAGCAGATATTAAAAGCTGTACGCCAACAGTATACCGAAAAGCTACAGTCAGAACTCACATCTCAAGGCTTCATTATCTCTTTTCTTTTGGAACACTCTACGAAATCGCTAAACTCTGTGGTCTTCTGCTCAGAGCAAGCTACCTAAGAACATTTTTAACTTCTCTATAAGATATCTTAATAATAACCTTGCCAATCGTGTGCACCTTTACAAATGGAAGCTCTCTCAATTGTCTGATTGCTCACTTTGCCTCTGTCCCAAGTCTCTTCTTCATGTTGTCTCTGGCTGAAAGTCATATCTTGAAGAGGGCTGTTACACATGGAGGCATAACTCAGCATAACACTTTGTCGCCTCTACATTATAAAGTGTGAGAAATTCCTCCCTATATGTTGACCTTCCTCGATTTCTCTCTCCTTGCATTATAACAGGAGATCAACTGTATCCATATATGCTTCTTTCCATTGGTAAGACCACACTCTATGTGACTGAGTTGACCGTTGGGTTTGAAACCAATTTAAATAGCAATGCAGAGAGGAAACACGAAAAGTATTATCAACTTACTCGAGATCTTTTGTTGGATTTTCATAGCGTCAAATTTATTAACCTATCCCTTAGTGCTCTAGGAATTTTTGACAAATCATGTGAGCCTTTTATAGCCATGTGCAAGAAACTGGAGTTTGAGAAGCAACACACAGATTTCATAGTGCGAAAGCTATCTACAATCATTATCCGATCAACCTATTATATATTCTGTATGCGTAACAAGCCCTGGACTAACCCTGACCTTCTAATATACTAACCGTTTGCAGAAAACTTTTCTATTAAAATTTACATTCCTTATACTGTATTTTTTTTCCTATAGTGTAAATCTTTTTTCATAACAAATCTATCAAATGCAAGTTACCTAATTATAGCGAGATTTGTACTTGTGTTCTTAAAGATTATAACATCATCAGAAGTTTAAAAAAAACTTATCACATCGAGCAGGAGTGTGTAAACGCTTCAAGTACGTGTCGTCTAGTTTCAACGTTAAATTCTTACTTAAGTTGACAGTATAGGGACAAAGCGTACTAGGTACGTAAACTTAGTGTTACTGATCACTTTCTATGATGATTAACTCAAGTCTACTTGCAATATTTCTTGTTTTTGGTACTTGCTCGTTCTGCTGTCGTAACATTGTCTTGCTGGATCGCCATTCATGGAGATGCAAACACAGAGTTGTTGAGGGTCAGGAACCTCAAAATACAGTCAATCATTCGATAAATGTATTCCAAGAAGATCAGGCAAATGCGGATATTAAGTGCTGCTGAGGCAAAGTTTGCAAGGGTATACGTGGACCTAAAATGCACCAACGAAGCTGCAAAGTTATGGAAGGACGGTGAAATGGAAGATGACAGTGACAACAACAGTCTTGATCAAGAAGCCAACAATATCACTTCTCCGTCGCCCACAAGTTATGGCGATACATATACTCTTAAGAAAGGGATAAAACTTCGAAAATTGCCATTAGAGTGGTCAACCGCAAACGACTATTTTACATCGATGCTATCGAATTACCCAATCAAATTACTGTATTTAAATTCAAATATTGGTTTTGTGTCAACCATCATATATAATTATTGTGTTGAATATCATGGATTCGAAGACAAGTACAATGATGCAGATCTGAAAACCAAATACAAAGATTTCTCCATAAAAGAGTTGAAGAAAGCATTAAAACAACTTAACATTGTTAACAACAATGTACAGGAAATAAAATTTGTATCGTGACAGATTCGATATAGGCTAGGTAAAAAAGATCAAAACAATGGTATTGGCCACCAGGATTTTCAGGAAATAGATTGCAACAAAAGCATCAAAATAAATTTCTGGGGCTTTGTAAAACAAATAGTTCAAAAGCAAAACAGCATTCTTCCAATATCCAGTAAGCGCAGTGTTTAGATTACTTCAAAAAATATCTCTCTGCAATATCTCCTAACAAAGCTTTTCATATTCCTGCATGGACTCCAACTTTTCGGTTCCACAAACTCCATTCAATCTAGATGCCCCTACGTATCAACAAATCACTAACGTGATTCCTAAGATGAAACCATCAGCTTCCCCTGCCCCCTAGACCAAATTTCTATCATATCCTTTAAGAGATGTCTGTATCTTCGCTCTTATCTGACAGAGATAATTCATGCTGCATGGATGAGCGGCGTTGTTCCATCTGATTGGAAAAAGCCTGTACAATTCTTGTCCACAAAAGGGAGACAAAGACAACCCTCCAAACTTCCGACCTATAACGCTAGATTCTATACCATTAAAGGTATTTACATCTTGTCTTCGTAATAAAATCTTTCAATTTCTTGCAGATAACAATTACATTGAACATATAACGCAAAGGGGATTCACTCCTAAGCTTTCTGGAACCTTAGAGCACACTGCTCAAATGGCGCACATAATCAATAATGCCCGTCTCAAAGAACGATAACTAATTATTACTTTGTTAGATCTCAAGAATGCTTTTGGAGAAGTTCACCATAATCTTATAAGCGAAGTTCTAAAATACCACTACATCCCTCCTCATATAATGATATTGGTTAAAAGTCTATATAGGGGTTTCCAAACTCCAATAATTACATCTGATTCAGCTACTCCATATATTACTGTTGAGCGCGGTGTACTACAGGGTGACTGTCTCAGTCCCCACTTGTTCAACATGTATTTTAATACTTTCAATCAGCATATTAGATCTCAGAAATTTAGCCAACTCGGTTTCTGCTTGAAGAGCGTCCATGGTTTTTCTTTGACTCCTACTCATTGGTTTCAATTTGCAGACGATGCTGCAGTAATAAGCAGACAAGAGCAAGAAAATCAAATGCTTTTAAATCGCTTCACTATCTGGTGTCAATGGGCTGGCATGATTATTCGTGTGGATAAGTGTTGTACTTTTGGAATCCAAAGGTTTCTTCTAAATCTGCTCATATCCAACCAAAGCTTTTCATCAATAAAGAGTCTGTACCTTGTGTTAAACTTGACGAACCTTTCCGTTACCTTGGGCGTCATTTTGACTTTCAAATGTCTAATCAATTGCATAAAACAGAATTATCCCACTTGGTTACATCTATTAATACATAGCATTAATTCTTTCCCTTTGCATCCTAAAAAGAAGTTACTGCTGGATAGCCACTATTTATTATTTAGAATCTCTTGGCATCTGACAGTCTGTGAACTTTCTAAGATATGGATAATTCAACATCTGGATAATACTGTCTCTCATTGCATCTGTAAATGGCTTGATCTGCCCATTTCTTCGACTCTCAGCAATATCCTTTTCCCTCATGAAACGTTTGGCCTTGATATCATTCTTCCATCAACGAAATTTACACAGTGTCAAACTGTTCACCGTAATGCACTTAAGTCATTCCCTAATGAAGCTATAAGGAATCTTTGGAAAGATACCAGTAAAAATTAGAACGTGCAATATGACATGTACAAAAATACAAAGGAAGTTTTAAAGGCCGTGCGCAGTGAGCATGAAATGAAACTTCACATCGACCTCACCTCTCAGGGTTAGTTCTTTTCTATCACTTCACAACACTCCATACTTAATTTAACGTCTGCATGGTCAACAGTCCAAAGCAGGCTTCCAAAGAATGTATTTAACTTCATAGTCAAGTACATCAACAATACACTGCCAACTCGTTCCAATCTGCACAAATGGGGATTATCACCGACATCCGATTGTTCCTTCTGTTTTCAATCAGAATCACTCTTACATATTACAGCTGGCTGTCAAACCTATCTCACACAGGGTCGGTTTACATGGCGACATGATTCCATTCTTCATTTCATAGCTAAGACATTTCAGTCTATTCCAAACTCTACTCTCTATGCAGATATTCCAGGTTTTATTTCTCCTTCTGTTATCACAAGCGATACTCTTTGCCCTGACCTCGTCTTACATTTTCAAAACAAGTGCCTTTACCTAATTGAGTTAACAGTAGGTTTTGAATCTAATTTGGCTAAAAATGCAAATTGAAGAGAAACTCAAATATCTTGAACTTGTAAATTTTATCAGCTGATAGCCAATTGCAAACAAGTCAAATTTGTCAATCTATCAATGAGTTCACTTGGATTATTCGATAAATCTTCTTCCAATTTTATTGATATGATGAAGGATTTAGAAATGACCACTGACCAGACGAGCTTCATCATTAAAAGAATAATGAAAATCACAATCAGGACTTTGTATTTTATGTTCTGGTGTCACAACAGAGAGTGGTGTAATCCAGAACATATGAACTACTAGCTTCTAACAAGTTTGTCAATTTAAGTAGCCATTAGTAAACTACCTGTAATAGTGAGGTTTACCATGGTATTTAGTTGTTATTTTTATCAAAAATTGTTTACATTATTGTTTTTATTATTTCAGAATTTATCCTTTCCATTCTGACCAGTTCCAGAACACTAAAAAAGTTTTGAAAGCTGTACAGCATGAGCACAAAGATGGTATCAAAAATAAACTCCTTTCTCAAGGCTTCGCTATCTCATCTACTCTGAAATTTTCATGCCAGCAAACTTCAAGCATTTGGTCAACTGTTCAACAAAATATGCCGAGAAATGCTTTCAACTTCTCTATAAAATATCTCAACAACACTCTTCCAACTCGAAAAAATCTTTGCACATGGTCCATTACTCAATTGTCAGCATGTTCATTCTTCCTTCAATCAGAAACTTTAAAACAACAGGCATCTGGCTGTAAATGCTGCCTCGAGGAGGGGAGATACACTTGGCGCCATAACTCTGTCCTTCTCTACCTTGCTAATACATTTTCAACTCTTAGCCAATGCAAAGTCTATGCTGATTTGCCTTCTTTTACTTCTCCGTGTTGGACTACCGGTGGCTCCTTTTGTCCTGACCTTCTTTTGCTCACAGGGAATAACGTTACCTAAATTCTAGAACGTACACTAGGCTTTGAGAATAACATGCAAGTTAATAGTATAAGGAAAGCTAAAAAGTACAACAGACTTCTCAAGGACCTGTCCTCTACCTATAACAAAGTTACTTCTATTAATTTTCCATGGGTGCCCTTGGTGTTATGGGCTCTTCGTGTGATTCCTTTCTATTGTTGCTTTAGGATCTAAGCTTTGCCAAACTTTTACAGAAAAGAATTATTATGAAGACAATCAACATTGCTATTAGGACCTCATACTTCATCTTTTGCCAAAGAAATAAACCATGGAACTATCCAGAACTTCCGAATATTTAATTCCTTTTCTTATTCTTTCACCTTTGAATTATGTTGTATGTCTATTATCATTATCATTTTGGCTATTTGTCATGTATATTACACACTAGCAAATGGTACATTACTATTATATGAGAGGTATATTATTGTATGTAATAAATATATTCATGTGAAAGTTTGAAAAAAATTTGTGAATTTTATCCTTTCTATTATGACCGTTGAGCTACATAACAAATCTACTTGTCCAAGGTCCTTATGTTTTACAGCTATTTCTTATGTCAGGTTTATTATATTGCTTATTTTTAACTGTTGCCGTCATTAATTTTGTGTGCTTCGAAGACGTTGAGACGCAGTGTCTTGTGTCTTGTGTCTTTTGCTGTAATGGTGATTTGCTCATTTTGCAGAGACAATTTTAAATCATTAGGCAACCATTCATTGGCAATGCAAGAAAAAGATGAACATAAATAATGGTGGTAGCTTTAATGGGAATCAACTATCTCAACAGCAGTCTCATTCGTATTACTTGATTCTGGAAATACAAATACGTCATTGTCTCCTAGCAATTGTCATAGCGTGAAATGCTGCTGTGGAAAAATATGTAAAGTTATACGTGGCCTTCAAATGCATCAACGTACTTGCCGGGTAGTCAATAGATTCGATAGACCTCATGAACTCAACTATCTACAACTATTTCTATGACAATTTTGGTTAATTGGAAGATTTTATTTGCGATGAATTGGTCAATAAATATAAAGACTTGGCAAAAAAGTCGTTAAAGCAAACTAAAAACTTTCAAAACAGTCCCGGGCCTCCCCAAACAAAATTAAGTATGTCTCACACTTATTATGTAATAGGATACGCACTTACGCTGAAATTCCAACATCGGAATTTACCCATAATATCAGAATTCAAAACAATTTCTGGGGGTATGTGACAACCAATCTAAACGGCGGTGCCTCACCTTTTCCTTCTTCTAATATGACTACTTGCACTACTTTCTTCAAAGACTTTTTCCGTGCCAAACAACCATCCAAGTCGTTTAACATCCCATGCAGGATTCCTTCCCTTCCTCAGCCTACAATACCATACAATCATTCCTCTCCTTCTTACCAACAAATAACCAAGATCGTTCGTAGAATGAAAGCAACTGGATCACCTTGCCCTCTCGATAAACTTTCTGTTAGTCCTTTCAAGCGTTGCCCTTATCTTAGAACATACTTAACTGAACTATTCTCGTTGCTTTGGAATTTTGGTAAGATTCCTACGAATTGGAAAAGGGCATACACAGTCCAGAAGGTAATACTTCGGATCCCTCCAACTTTAGGCCAATAACTCTTGAAAGTGTTCAATTGAAGATCTTCAACGCCTGTGTTCGTGATTCCATGATTTCATAATTGAGCTCTAACAATTATCTAGAGCACTAAATCCAGAGGGGCATTCTCCCTAAACTGTCAGGCACATTTGAACACACTGCTCACATGGTGCGCGTAATCCACAAAGCACGGGTGAAACAAAAATCTCTTGTTATCACCTTGCTTGATCTCAAGAATGCATTCGGTGAAGCACATCATAATTTATTCCAGAAATACTAAACTACCATCATATAGCTTTGAATATCCAAACAATCATTGGCAAGTCTATTCTATTTTCATACATCTATCATTACCAAGTCGTTTAAAACTCCATTTGTAAAGGTAGGAAGGGGTGTTTTACAGGGTGACTGCCTCAGCCCATTACCCTTCTATCTATGCTTTAATACCTTTATCAGATATATCTCCGATCCTAAGTTTGCATAATTTGGCTTTTCAACAGCCTCTTTAAGACCATTGCACTGGTTTCAGTTAGCCGACGATGCCCCTGTTATTACAAGTCTGGAGCATGAGAATCAGCATTTACTTAACCATATTTCTAGATGGTACAATTGGGCTGATATGACCATCAGGGATGATAAATGCTCCTCATTTGGAATCAAAAAGTCTTCAACCTCATCTTTCCAATTTTTGCCTAAACTTATCATTGATGACGATCTCGTTCCCACCATCAGCATTGGCAGTTCTTTTAAATATCTCGGAAGATACTTCTCCTTCTCTATGAATAACATTGAGCACAGGTCTATTTAATTGAAAACTATTAATGAATTATTATATACAATTGAGAAAATCCCTTGCCATCCTAACAATAAATTTTTGCTATACTTTCCCTATGTTCTCTCTAAAATTTCTTGGCACCTCACTATAGCTAATCTTAGCAAAATGTGGGTAGTTGAAGACCTAGATAACAAAGTTGCAGATTCTGTGTGTCGGTTTTTGAATTGCCAATAAGCGCCACCTTAAGTAATCTCATCATCAGCAAATCAAACTATGGCCTAAGTCTTATTCTTCCATCTACGAAGTTTCTATAGTGTCAAACCATAATTCGGAATAATGTAAAATCCTCTCCTAACTCTGACATAAAAGCTGTGTAGCAGGATTCTAACACCTTCACCAACTTTCAATATGATCAGTACAGAAATGCTAAGCACGTTCCCCAATCTATTCAAACTCACCACCATCATTGTATAACAAGTGAATTACCATCACAAGGAAAAGTTATTTCATCAGTTTTTAAATACGCTTCAAAGGTTACCACAAGCATTTGGTCAAACGTTCAACAAAAACTACTCAAAAATACTTTAAAAATTTCTGTGAAATACTTAACAAACACATTGGCAACTCCAAAAAACCTTTCAAAGTGGTCCATCTCTCAATCATCAACATGCTCCTTTTGCCTGCAATCTGAAACTTTGTATCACATTGTTTCTAGCTGTAAGCTGTATCTAGAACATGGTATGTATACCTGGAGACATGATTCTGTCCTAAATTCCATAGCTAAGAAATTTTCCACACTTACAGATTGCTCATTATATGCAGATCTTCCAGCTTTTATATCCCCTTCTTTTATCACAGGTAGTGCTTTCCGACCGGATCTTCTCAAAATTACTAAGAAAAAGGTCCTGTATATTCTTGAGCTCACTATTGGTTTTGAAACTAACATATAAATCAATAGTGAGCGTCAGGCTTCAAAATATTATCCTCTACAACAAACTCTACTTCCAAACTATAAACAAATCAAATTTATAAATCTTCCTATGGGAGCTCTTGGCACTATTGGGTCTTCTTCTGAATCTCTTATTCATCTTCTTAAATCTCTCGGTTTTAATGACAAAGGGAAAAACACATTTTATCCAACCTCATCAAAATAACTATAAGAAGTACATACTTTACTTTCTGCTAACAAAATAAACTGTGGAGAAACCCTGACTTACTAAACGTATGAGAAATACTTTTGATTTTCCTTTTTTCATTTTATTTTGTATTCTATTTTATTGTTGTCAAAGTAAATTTTTTTCTCCCTTTTGTTTTCTTAAGTAGTTAACCTGACAGCCAGTTGTACATTGCATAGTTTTAGAGAGATGTATAATTGTATTTTAATTATATGAGAATGAAATTTAAGTTTGAAAAAACAATTATTATCACAGAGGGTCCACTGAGTTAAAGTTGAAATTCCAGCCAAAGTTTCAGAAAAAAGTGGCCTTTTTCCAGCCTTTCAGGCAGAACATGCCCACTATTTTCTGGCCATACCATAAATTTTGATATGAAATTCCAGCTATTGAAAGTTGTCCGACAATTGCCACAAAGCGTTGAGTGACCTTAAAATTTCCTATAAGAATTCAATGTCTTCCAGTAACCACCCACAGAGGGCAAGGATCTACCCACTACCCCTCGCAAAACATAGGGAGCACTTCCAATCCTTGGTCAACTTGGTGACAAAAGGCCTGTCCCACATGACATTGAAAAACCTTTTCTTCTTCAATCCTATTTCTTGATAAGATCATATGTCATCTAATAATACTGTTAATTATTATGAGGCCTAAAAATAACATTCCAGCATTTCCATCCAAAGCAGGAGAAAAAGCTATGGTTTCCCAGCTTTTCCAGCCAAATTCTGAAAAAAGGCTGATTTCCAGCTTTTCCAGCATTTCCAGCTTTCCAGCCAGAGCAGACACCCAGTAACAGTTTTTTTATTTGGTCAGTGGATTCTCTGACTGATTATTTGGGAGAAGTCAAATTAATCAATTACTTGGGAGGAGTCAAATTCTTCAATTATTTGGGCATATTCAAATGCTTCGATTATCCAATCAGTCAACTTTTTTTATTCTTTGGGTATAGTCAAATACACTGATTGTGCGGTTAGTGTCACAAAATTTTATTCTCTGGTTAAAGTGCAAACAATCTGGTTGTTACTATGTCAATAATCAATTGAATAACTCTTTACGATGCTACTTCACAGCAACCAAACAGACAGTTTTCTTGCATTAGTTTTGCAAGGAGTTCGCTCAGAAAAAACCTTGTACTAGAAAAGCCGTGTGTCTGACCATGCCTATGGTGGAATCAGCCTAAATTATGACCTGGCTCATGCTACCGAATAACTGATTATTCCACAAATATCAGACCAAATATCTGAATAGTGAAATCAAAAGGTATGGAAAGCCCTAATTTGCTAATTGCATCTCTGGACAAAAAAGGCAAATGAGTGAAATTGGTGTATCAAGAGTCTGGAATGTAGGATAATAGGCACCATAACTGAAAGTATCAAAAGGCTTGCTCATATGTACATTCTGCTAAGACAAAATAATAATAAATTGTGTTACAAATCAAATTTTTCAGGACATATTGAAAAGTATGTCTTCTATGTCCACATTTTAAACAAATGTCTATTTTATGCGTTTATGTCTTCCATGTCCTTTATGTTTTTTATGTCCTTGGTGTGTTGCCTGCATGCATGCATCCATGTGTCTCTGGCTATGGAATATCATGAGAAAGACATTGAAAAATAAAGTAAGCATAGCATTGAAAAGTTCTAACCTCTGCAAGAAGGCCAAACATTTCCTCTGCCTTCTCCTCATCATTCTTTAAAGAAGTGCTGTCAACAGCCAGAATTTCATCCCAATTTAGGTTTCCCATGTCTTCAATTTGTTACCATAACCTAATCATAAGTAGTGGAAAGAAAACACTAAAGTATATGCTTGCACAATATATACTGCATATAACTAGTAGGTAGAAAACTAAATTGCTCTCGCATCTGCATTACCCAAACAATTAACGGCTTACAAGGATATTTTTCCTTCTACCACTTCTTAAGGTTGCTAGTGCCAGTGCTGAACACTGCAAAACCGCAAAAACTGAAAACCATCAAAAACCACACAATTTTGAAACTGGAAGACTGCACACTAAAAATGCAAAACTGCAAGACTGCACACTAAAAGTGCAAAAACTGCCAAACTGACTATGGACAAAATCATTAAAATTGAATAGAATTCCTTCCAATTTAGGTACATACATCACACTACATTTTACATAGATAAGTATGCCATTGTGTAAATCAATATTCCAATCCAGAGCCTAATTATTCTAAGTGTTATTGGAGTAGGAATCTGGAAACTGCTCAAGAAATTTTTCAAGCAACTTTCATCTTGTATGTCACACTTTGTAGAGGTGATCCATTGTACTACTATAAACCTTTAACCTGAAGTTTTGTAGTTCAAAATTGCTCCTTAATTCCACAAGCTTTATCAAGGTGTTCTATAGAATGCCATTGCCATCTTCTCAGAGACGTTTGCCCCTCTCTGATTCCTAAGTCACTTATTTCTTCAACAGTCACCCTCATTTAGTTCAAGTTTTTTTGGTACAAGGATAGTGCCCATAAGCATGAAAAATTTTTCTGGCTTAAGAAGTATCCTACTTGACCAGAGCTGGACCAATCAGCTTGAACACACAACTGGGTGTCCACTGAGTTAAAATTGAAATTCCAGCCAAAGTTTCAGAAAAAAGTGGCCTTTTTCCAGCCTTTTAGAAAATGCCCACTATTTTCTGGCCATACCATAAATTTTGATATGAAATTCCAGCTATTGAACACACTGTCTAACTACTGTCACAAAGTATTGGGTGACCTTAAAATTTCCAATAAATTGGAGTTCCCTAAATGAATTCAATGTCTTCCAGTAAACCACCCACAGAGGGCAAGGATCTACCCACTACCCCTTGCAAAACATAGGGAGTGCTTCCAATCCTTGGTCAACTTGGTGAAAAAAGGCCTGTCCCACATGACATTGAAAAACCTTTTCTTCTTCAATCCTATTTCTTGATAAGATCATATGTCATCTAATAATACTGTTAATTATTATAAGGCCTAAAAATAACATTCCAGCATTTCCATCCAAAGCAGGAGAAAAAGCTATGGTTTTCCAGCTTTTCCAGCCAAATTCAGAACAAGGCTCATGTTCCAGTTTTTCCAGCTGGAGAGGACCTGCACAAACCCTGTTAGGAGAGTTGACTTTTCTGAGCATGTTGGTTACCACATTTTGACCAACTGGCTCAGAAGTGCCAGATTGTCAAAATTATCTTTTGCAACAGCTATTTGGCAGTTTTAGTACACTGTAAACCATGTCTAAGTACTCTGGTCAGAAGAGTCAGGCCTTCCATTGGAAAATTCGCAGAACTAACCTAACCCTGTCATATATTGTCTGGTGATTACGCATGGATGTAAAGGATCTAGACCACATATGTCAAAGTGAGACCTATGGGCCAACTTTGCCCCCAAAATGTAATCATGATTGGCCCGTGAGATCATATCAACTGTGCATTTGAGCTCGCCTGCAGTTTACACTATATACTTTATTTCAAAGTCAATTTCTCGTGTGATTGTAATATTAAGATCTGGTTGTTCCAGACTTTGCATTCACACAAAACTAAAGTTTGTTTCCAAAGGCTACACACTACATATCAGCTGCAACTACTTCTTCAATAAATATTGGGTCTGGCCCAGTATTTTATTTCACTGCTTAATTTTGGCCCACTGCAAATTTGGGTTTGACACCCCTGATCAAGACAAATGAGATTATATGCAATATGTACATCATTCTAAATCATTCTCACAAATTCAAGAAAACATAATACGTGAAGACTTTTTTCAACATTGCTTGACTATGTACAGCATAGAAATTATATTACTTAAAGATCCTCCATTTTGCTGCCTCTAAAATGACATTGTAGAGGCAGCAAATTGAAGAACTTCCAATTGGCTTTAACATCTTGCCCTTATAACAGCCAACACTAACTTTAGTGGGTGGACTTTACATACTGAATGGTAAAAATGATGCATGTTCACTGTATTGCTACCATAAAACAACTGCAACTCATTTCAAAGCATGAATCACATATGGAGTTTATAAGTAATTAAGGCTCAAAAACACTGAAATTTAGGAATAATTTAAGAAAAATGCAAGGCTTAAGCTTCTTCAAAGCTTAGAATCTTTGTGTATTTGAGTCATTGCAATACTTCTTTTAGATTGACTTTCACAATATTAATACAATATTCATTGTTCTGTTCAACTTTTGTTGTTGCACTAGAATATCAATAGCAATGTAAAAGAGCGATTCCATGGTGACTCACATGACAATCTCAAAATTTGTTTGAGTTGTTTGACAAATTTTTTATGGCTATAGTCATATTATATATGAGAATGATAGTATACTAGTAGTTCTGGAGCAGCATCAAAACTTGGTACAATTACTTTTATTAAAATCTCATTCTAGCGCTTTGTGCATAGAAGAGCATTACATTAGTGATACCTTTTGTATGTCTTTTGATGTTCCTGGGATAAATCCTTATGAATCTTTTGATTTTGCTGAATAAATCCTCATGAATTCAATCCACATTATGTTTCTAAGTCACTTAAGCAACATATAATGGAAAATTGAATCAAAACTGATCCCAATTCTAGAGCAAGCATTAAAAAGCAAATGTGACTCATGTGACATAAAAGCGTGACTCGCATGACAAGTGAGGGAAAACACTATAATCATGCTTAACCAGCAACTAAACTAGAATGAAAGTATGAGAAGGTAACCTAGGAATAATGCTCAAATAGAAATAAACATGATTTGGCAGTAGATGGAAATGAAACAATGAATGGTATGAGAGAACTCAATAGAAAATTAGGAGGATATAGCTCAAGAAACTTATTTAGTCCTGTTCAGAGTTGGGCTATAATTTGAAAGGGAAAGAAGAGGCCTGACTTATACCTCTGCTGTTATCACCATCTTCAAATTCAATGAGAAGTCTCTTAACAGCCACACCCCCTTTTGAGCAGTTTCTTAGCAAGAATGGCTGCTCAATGTATGGAAATCAGTTTATTATATGCTCTATAGATTTGTATTGAAGCATTTAGAGTCACAGCTTTTCTCTTCTTCTTCTCTTTCTAAGCCTGTCATTTTCTCTTCTTAGCACCAATGCTTTTCAGATGTTTTAATTTTCAACTGGGAATCTTTCTTTTTATGCTAAATGGGCATTTCTTGCTTTGCATTTGACATATCTGCCTTTCTTAAGCTTCTCTCTTTATTTTCATTGCATTTCTACTGCACTAAGAGCTTTCTTAAAATTGGGAGCCATTTTCACAACAAAATTTGTAATAGGTCTTACTGTAGCAACTTTTACTAAATGAAAAAGATGTTAAAGTGAATTTTGTTCCTTAAGGCCAAACATGGTTGTGACTCATGTAACAAATTTTAGGCTCTTTTCTTGAAAAGAATATAAATAAATCCATTCACACTTTTGTATGCTAGCAGCTATAGACAGCAGTTACTGATTATCAATTACTTTTGAAAAATTTTGAATTTGGTAGAAATCAGAAAACTATCTCTCCCAATTTTGTGACTCACGTGACTTCAGAATTAGGTAGTCTTCAACCCTTCCAAATAGTACTAAAACATGACTTAAAAACTATAAATGAGCACAACCATAACATACAGTAAGAGCACTTTGTACATAGCCTATGAAATGAAATACTACTTTCAGTAAAGTAGGCATTAACATCTGCATGAAAGTACTTAGATTGTTATTATTCCCCCCAAATGTACCCAAAATTAGAAAAACAATTTTTCACCAAATCACAAGCATGTAGTACCAAGCTACAAGTAGAACTATTTTGGAAGAAATTGATCAGTTTCAATTTTTTTGGGTGTGTATCATTTCTATTGAATGGTTCATAAGAGCTATGTGCACAGCTTCTTAATATCAGGCAATTACCTAATATTACAACAAATTGGTCATTTTTATAGTCAGAATGAATACAAACTTACTAAAATTTGAGTTGGAACTTGCACCTGATAAGCACTAACATGATATCAAGACTGAAATTAACTGATAGTAAAGAATTATTGAAGAATAATGCAGGGTTCAAGGTTCAGTGAGAGTTTGATATTGTGTTCATTTGTGTTTCTCTAAAGTTACCAAATATATGGCTCTATTGAGCAAAAACTTGCTTTGCTTTTGTGATGGCCTAGCATAGAAAAAAGAGTTGAACTTCGTCCTTTAATTGTCAAGTAACTTTTACATTTCTTCCCTGTCCAAGAATATAGGAAGAATCTTAAGTTCTAAACACGCATATTTAACAATACTGTGGCAAATCTAAAACATTGGAATTCTTATAAAACAAAGTTTGCATTAAAAGTGCTTTCCTAGACTAAGATTGTTTGGGGAATGAGTCATTCTAGGTATTTTGAGCGCCCTTAGCCCTTCATGGTCAATCCACCAGCTACACAATGGATGGAGTAACAACGTGCTGTAGCCTAGACGTTAACATTTAGCAAAATCACATCTCATTCAAGGGGTAATATCGTAACTTAATACAATTCAACTATGCAGCTAAGTACAAAGTCTTCAGCGCATTTTCTAATTGCACAACTGAGCTATGTGAATATTGGAGAGGCATCCCCAGGTTTTTCTGTTTCACTGAAGCAGGAAAGGATTGCCCTTGAGCACTTTACGCTTGTTCATTAATGTAAAAAAAGAGGTGTCAAACCCACTAGGAAAGGATCCAAGTGTTCATAACTTGGTACTAATTATATCAAAATTGGGCTAACATCCATTGAATTAGATAAGGTATTACCAGGTACTTCTTGTAACAGCACCCATCCATACTTTTGTTAGTGATTTTGAAAATTAAACTTTGCGGCCGAGTTGCCAATGATTGACACGGTTGAGGAGCGATACCAACTAGCGTATGGACACTTGACAAAATTCATTACATCGGCACAACTGCGAATTGCGACTAAGTTTTCGGTCGTTGCGATAAAAGTCTTGTCAACGATAGAAGAGACTTGAACAACAGTCAAAGCAAATATCCAAATATCACGGTAGTTCTCAGCAACACTTCTTCGAACGTGTACCGTATGTACCGTATTGCAGTGCTTGAAAATAGTCTTCAATGTTCAAACCACAACTTAAACAAAACATGGGCAAAACTGTTTTGTTTACAAGGGGGTCATGGTTTGGAATTCGTTACTTCAACGATTGTAAAAAAGCTAATAGTTTCCAATCAATTAAGATGAAACTAAAAATCATGCTTGTAGAGCAGTAAGAACTTTTCTTGCTCAATTGTTTGTTTTCTTTTCTTTTTTGCTTTTTTTCTTATTTCAAGTTATAAAGATTTGTATTTAGTATATAAGCATGTTTCATAAGTTTTATATTTTAGTTTTCTTACATGGCCCTCTGGAAAGCAGATCTTTGTACCTGAGGGGCCACTATGCTTAAAAAGTTAAAAATAAATAAAGACAAATGAAAAAATATATCTTTAGAAGGAACTCCGACAATGCATGACGAAAGCAGAAATCTCCAGGTATTCCGTTTAGCCGCATGGTTTTTCTAGTGTAATGTAGGCCTTCCCTCCTTAAAAGGTGATTAAATATTGACATCTGTTTAATGAAGTAAAATGTGTTGATGTATGCAAATGAACTCGTGTATTTAGTTAGATGTGATTTCAAAAAGAGACAGTGGGATTCAACGAAAGAAAAGATAAGTGTGTTTCTTTGAGTAGACATTCTGAGGACCCGTACACGCTACACTAGCGTGTGGATAGCTACCAGATTCTACAATTCCAGAATGAGAAGTTACGTTTGACAAAAAGCTGGTATACTAAACTCAGAGGCGGATCCAGGGGCCATGACCCCTCCCAAACGGTAATGTTACTATAGCAAACAATTTTACTAAGAACCGTCTCTTACCCTTTGGTGCCTAATAGAAGGGGGATTGGGATAGTCAGGGGGGTTGGAAAAGCACCCAAAACCTAATTTGGAGGATTGGAATAAACGAGAAGGTGGGAAAATAACTGAAAATATTTTAGAAAAGGCAATGGTTTCTTGTCACAGATTTACTGCCAGAGTGCGCTCCATTTTGAAATGGTGAGACTGGATTTTGGTATCATTTTTTCACTATCTTTATTATGGATGACAAATATTTCACAAACCTGTTTTGAATTTGAGACCGATAAAAGTAGTTTGCAGGTTCCATACAATAACTGATATCTAGCATTTAAAAGCCAACATAGATTACTTCTGTGAATTAGCAAAATGTCGAATGAAACCGTTGGGGTAATCAAGTTGCTATGGCTCAAAATCCGTTTCGCTCCTTAGCATTCCTGACTCTTCCTGCCAAAATAATAAATCACATTTATTAAAGGAGTTTGCTTTGCATCCACAAGGTTTCTATTTCGAAGCAAAACCTACATATTAAAAAACAATTTCTGTTTTCAAATCAAAAATACTTATTTCAAAATAATTCACAAGAGAAAGAACATCTTGTTGTTTTCCTTTTGAACTAATACTAATAAAACTTTTCTATAGCACAAATTCTATTGAGGCGGAAATAGCTTTTCAAGAATGTTTGAATAGCTTTTATGCAAGTGCGTAGCTGGAGGAATTATCTTTGAGGGGCAAGGCCTGTCCTTATCATCACTTTGAAGGGCAAAAGTTCATTTTTGATTATTTAAATCCATGTCAACAGTCCTGTTAGAGGGAGGCTTTGCAAAACATATTTGCTGGGCAGGCACTGCCCCTCCGTATTCCACTTGCAGATACGTGCCTGGTATGAAGCTTGCTGTTGAATAGTTGAATGACCAAAAATGATACTGGGTGTTGAAGTTCCAAGTGCTACAGTATACTTTTCCTAAAAGTTCCTAACAATGATTCACCACTTTTATAAAAGCTGCAAGTCTCCTCTGCATATTGATGACAGTCTCTATATTGACAGCCAGCGATGACAGAAAAATCTTTGGCCAATTAGGCAAAAATTGGATCAAAATTGTGAGATTTGCAACGATTTAGGGCTATATTTCATTTGTACTACCTCAAAAGACAATCTAGACTTCAATTCTGGAATCACCGTAAAATTTTGGTTTAGTTAAGTCCTTCTATGGATACTTGTTTTATAAAAGGTTGGAAATCGCGGCTTCAGAAGTTATGGGACGAAATTAGAAATCTTGCGCCATCAAAGAGTGAATTTTGGAATCCACCTTTACGATGCAAAATCCACGTGCTAGTGGTGGTCACGTGACATTTCAAATAGTCTGCAATGATTGTATAAACCTTTATTTTTGTCAACAAAAATGCGAAAAATGGGATAGGAGTCTGTGAGAAAGAACTACAATTACTTAATATCGTGAAATGCTGTTACTGCAAGAAATACCACAACGACTACAAGCGATAAAATGCTCATACAGTGAAGAACGGGTTTTTCGTGAAAGTCAGCAATGGGAACTTCATATAATTAATACAACATTTAACTACTATAGTTGTAAACCTCGCTAGATGTTAGGTAGCTTACAATGGCTACTTGGTGAAAAGAAAGAAAAAGAACATGAGCACAGGAGTGGTGCAGTATCATAAGTTCAGGATCTGTCCATTCTCGGTTCCATCTACAGAAGGTAAAATATGACGTTCGAATAGCAATTTTCGTAATTTTCTTAATGGTGTAGCTTGTCGTTCTTTTGTCAAATCTCAAAATTTGCATCATGTCATAAATTTAGTAGTGCTCTTTTCATATATGCCTAAAGCGCTTATCGAGAAATTTACGAAATTAACCTTCTCATAATCGTTTTTTAGTTGCAGTACCAGTTCCCTATAATTTTGTTTTTTTCTTTCGGCATTGCTTCTTAGGTTAGATTTGTATCCCACAGTCAATTCTAAAATGTAACGCGATTTATTAGAAAGTGAAAGAAGTAAATCCGGTCGCAAATTGTGCCCGGCGATACTAGAAGTGCTAAGAAATCCTGAGATGTCAGAAAGAAATCTTAGCATGCTGCAGTGATCTAAATGTTGTTGCAATGAACATAAGGATAGAATCATGGCGCCAAGTGCAACGGCTTTGCTGAAGAAAGACTTTGCAACCAGATAATAAAAATAATTTTTTTTCAAACTTCATATAATTGAATATATTTTACGATACAGTGATACACCTCTCTAATTCTTAGTAGTGTATAATTGGCTATTTGCCATTTCTACGTGTCAAAAAAAGCTAAATACAACAAAAGGGTAGGAACAACAACTGCTACTACTAATACTTCTACAAATTGTGCATATACGAAAAAGAAAAACAACAAAAAATAATGATAATAAGCAGTGACTAAAATTATAATAATGCAGGGTTGGTCCAGGGCTTGTTTCTGAGACAGAATATGTAATAGCTACATCTTATCGATATGTCCATAATCTTTTTGATTATATTTTGATAAAGGCTTGTCAAATTTGAGATCTTCTAAAAATAATAACAAGGAGTCAGATGATTTACCCAGAATTCCAAGGGTACTCATCGAGAGATTGATAAATTTAATGTTAGAAAATGTAGGAGTGAGGTCAGATATGAGAGAGGGGTACTTCACTGTCTTTCGATCGCTATTAATTTGAAGATTGGATTCAAATCCAACAGTTAACTTACGAATATACAGACAAGTATCAGTAACCAGTACAAGATCTGATCTAAGGGAATCCCTGGTGATAATTAAGTCGGCATACAGTGAGCACTTAGACAATGACGTAAGAGTTTTTGTAAGATAGAGAAGGACAGAATTGTGCAGAAAGTTACTGTTCAGAGTCTTTATATTGATAGGGCTTTTCGCAGAATGTGTGCTGTACTTGTAAGGACTATGTTTTGCATTTCTTGCAAGTTTTGCTCTCCAGGGATTGACTTTAGGTGATTAAGGACTCCCTTTTTTACCATTCCATGCGCACAAATTACGACAGGTATAACAGTTTTTTTAAGCTGCCACATCCTTTCGATCTCAATTTGAAGATCTTTGTATTTAGATAGCTCATCAAATTCTCTTACAGAAACATTTCTGTCTGTCGGAATCGTCATGTCAATAAGGAGACATGTTCTACTTTTGTAATCCTTGATGGCTATATCTGGCCTGTTTGCTTGCGTTGTTCTATCTGTGTTTATTGGGAAGTCCAATAGTATCGTTGTGTTTTCTCATTCTCCAACTGGTGGCGTTTTATGTTCATACCATTTCTCAGCGTGTGGTGTCTTGTAATGCTTGCAAATTTTCCAATGTAAGTATTGTCCAACTCTATCATGCCTGTTCTTATATTCAGTTGGTGTAAGTATAGAGCACCCTGACACTAGATGATCTATTGTTTCATCATATTGATCACAAAAGCAACATTTCGGGTCAGCATCATTTTTCACTATTTTTGATTGATAATTTCTGGTGAACAGACTTTGGTCTTATGCGGCCATTATAAACCCTTCTCTTTCAGCCTTTAGACCCATTCCACGTAGCCACTGGTGTGCTCTCTCTTGATCGACACCTGCTTGCTTACTGCGCTTTGGATACTGGCTGTGAAGAGGTTTACCTTCCCATCTCTCTTCTATTTTCTTTAATCCCTTTTGCTTGGCTCTTCTCTTTAGATTCCTAGCTTGTAAAGTGCAAGGTAATTCGGTGCCTACTGCTGTCTCCATGTTTAGCTCTGTAGCAAACTTCTTAACTGCTTTCTTTCTTAATTGAATGTATGTAAATAGTCTTTTGATACTACAGAACTTTACCACAGCACGAACAAGCGGCAACATTATTTTAACATAATGAAAGCTTTTTTCGTCCTACACTCACCAGAGTATGAAAACGTCGGATAATGACCTAAAGGTTAACCGAAATATATATCCAGATGCAGTTAATGTGTTAGGATGCGTCTAATTGGCCCCAAGTGTGACCAATTAGGACCTATTACCATAGTTTACTTAAAGAGTCCCAATGAGAAAACAAACTCCTTTTGTCTACACAAGACTGGGTTTTGAGTCTTGATGTAAACAGATTCCAAAACACTTAAATGAAAAGACGATCTTGCTTGCCAAATGATCCGAAAATTGTCGTCTGTATATGTTTTGGCGCATTCTGGATTTTTAATAATGTGTTGTCCTATGGCCAACTCAGAATTAATTTTAGAATTGTTCTTTTTACACATACGAGGTGGCTGTTCTCTTACGGTATTACTTTTCTTCCTGATGCTCGCGGGGACATGCTGTTTTATTCTGTCTGCTAGTCTCTGCGTAGTGCGTCCTACGTACCGAGCTTCACATCGGGACGAAAATTCATAAACAATACAACTTTTTTGAGTGGTAGAACGCAATCTTTTTTAGCAGATGGTAGCATAACTGTAGTGATGTAAACCACACGGGCTTCACAGCTTAGTAACAAGATGCAATGGCTTTACTGATTTGATTTTCAAACTTTGATGAAACATTACCAATCCAGGGCAATTTTAGGTATACCGGGCACTTCTCTGGACCAATTGGTTTTTCTGCTGCAAAGCTGGCTAAATTTTGGTTAATGCAAGAAAGTATAACATCTCCTGGGTATCCGTAGTCTATAAGCAGTTGCTTTATTTTATCGAGCTCTGGGTCTAATTTAGTTTTAGAGCAAATCATAAGTGCCCTGTGAACTAAGGTTTTAATAAGGCTAATCTTTCTTGTCTTTGGGCTGAAGGAATTCCAACGGATGTGTTGTCCAGTAAACGTTGGTTTCCTGTAAATGCTGGTAAGAAATCCAGTGCCCTCTTTCTCTACCTAAACATCTAGAAAATGAAAATCTATACGTTTGCTAACTTTATCCGAAACTGTAATCTCGAGCCTGCCAAATCATTTCTATGCTCTTTTGACATCAGCAGTCTATTTACAAACGTCCCATTGGAAAAGGACCATAGAGATTTGTGCTAATGCTTTGTATCGAGGGCACCTTGATTGTCCGCCATTCCCTGAGGACACATTCAGGGAACTAATGCTAATTGCTACACGTGGAGTTGAATTTAGTTTCAACAACCAGATGTATAAACAGTTAGACGGTGTGGCAATGGGCAGCCCCTTAGGTAGAATGCCGAAATATATATGGGTTGATAAATGTAAAGAGTTCCATAACAAACATTTGCAAGACCTATTAGAGAAACGCAGTATACAGATGTACTCAACAGAGAATGAAGAGAAGTCCTCAGAAGTTGAAAGGTGGAATACGACAATCAAGTCTAAAATGTGGAAGCAGTTCACTGTTCAAGGTGATACACAGTATTTAGATATGCTACCTAAAATATTGGAACAGTATAATAATAACAAGAATTCAAGGATAAAGATGACGTTTACAGAAGCAAGCAAAGAGAAAAATGAAGGAACTGTTTACTTTCATCTATATGGTGATATGGAGGAAGTAAAATCTAAACCGAAATTCAAAATAGGTGATAAGGTCCTAATATCTAAGTAGAAACGAAGTCAATTCGATAAAGGATATACCCCAAACTGGACTTAGGAAGTATTTACAATTGAGAATATACAATACGCTAATCCTATAACTTACAAAATAAAGGATCTTAGATATGAAAACAATCAAGGAAGCTTTTATGAACCTGAATTAATAAAAGCAAATCATGATGTGTTTCGTGTTGATAAAGTCATCCGGAAAGATTATGAAAAGAAGCAAGCTTTGGTTAAGTGGAAGGAATATAGTGATGAATTTAACAGTTGTATACCGTTCAAGGACTTAAACCATTTTAAAAAATTAAAATAAATAGTTTAAATTTTTATGCGTATAGTTACTTAAAATATGTTATTTTTAGATTATATATAACATGAATCCTGAATTTATATTTAGAGTTAAAAAGAGACATAAAGGTATATGTTGTAGACTATTTAAAGAATATACTACCAATATGGATAGGAGTAAATATGGTAGATATGCATTATTATATAATGAACCACTTGATAAGCATAAATCTCTTACTAAAGATAAAAGGAATAATCTATCTAGGAATAATGAATCTAGATATTTAATTCGTAGTGTATATAAATGTCTATGCGGTAGAAGATTTTATGATCAATTTGGTCTTCTGTTACAAATACTGATACATTTATATGTCAAAAATATGTTCTTGATGTCTATGAATTAGTATATAAACAAGAAGATCATAAATCTATGATTAATAAATGCAAATGAAAATAATTAAGTGCGTACAATTTAGTTGGCATTATTTATATAATGTATATTATATGAATACTGAAATAGTAAAAGTAATATTTCACAGTAATAATTCATCAGCAAGATCATTTGTACATAAAGTTTGTTGTAGGTTAAATTGTTGTGACAGTATTAACCTTCTTAGAAAATTGGATGATAATTTGAAAAAAAACAATTGAAGAGAATAATATTAGTATTATCATGCTAAAAAGCGTTACTAAAGAGCCATATAATGATGAAGTTAAAATAATTCTTAAGAAAAAATACGAAAATATTTAAATAATTATTTTCTCTATAAGTATATATGAAATTCTTTTATGAAAATAATGAAATTGAAACTATTGTAAAAGATGACATTGTGTGGTTCTGTTTAAAAGATGTTGCAAAGATCTTAGATTATAGAAATACTAGACAAGCTATTATAGATCATGTAGAACCAGAGGATAAAACCACGCTTGAGGACCTCAAAACTAGGACGAACGATTCGTTCCCCCTAAAACTTAAGGATCGTGAAACGCGACCCCTAAACTCTAGCACAGATAACGCGGTCTATATTAATGAATCCGGTTTATGTTCCCTTATTCTAAAATCAAAAGCGAAAACAGCAAAGGAATTAAAGAATGGGTTACCAGTGAAATATTGCCATCAATTCGTAAAACTGGTAGGTATGAATATATACAAAAACCATATAAGATGTTAACATTTAATATTCAATCAGAATTTGACTTACAATCAAAAGTAGCAAATGTTGTAAGAAATAGATATCCTAAGGCTCTATTAACAGCCACCCTTGGAGAGAATCAAACAGCTAGTGATATTAGACTTAACTCCTATAAAATGGGTAATTCAAAGGGCAGTTCTGACCTTATTATACAAAATCTACATAAGAATTATAATGGTTTCGTTATCGAATTTGAAGCACCTCGAGGCAATGGTGTATTGAGTAAAGAACAAGATGCTATGTTAAAAGAATATAGAGATAACAATTATAAGGTATTACTAACCAACAACTATGATGATGCTATTATAGAGATTAATGAGTACTTCCATAATGTTGGAATTATTTGCAAACACTGTAAACGGAAATTCAAGAACCGGAAGACACTTAACAATCATTTAAACTACATCCATAATAAAGTATAAAATGTATAGTTTTTATAATTCAAAAACCATTTAAAAATATACAGTTTTATTAAATTCAAAGTTTTTCATAAATTGCGATTACAAAATACTTCAAAAAGATATAGTATAACTATATAATGACTCGACCTAAAGTATATACTGATGAACAAAGACGTGAAGCTATTAAAAATTCAAAAAATAAATATCTCCTTAACAAGCCATGGTTTTGTGATATTTGCAAAAACAATCATGAGTATAAACAAGCGGGGAAAGGGGTGCCATTTGAAAACTAAAAAACACCGTTGTAATCTTTTAATTGCAAATATAGAATTAAAAATATAATAGTTTTTAATAATTCAAATTACTTTTATGGTAAAGTTACTTGGATACTTGAAGATGCGTTTATTTTATTTAAAAAATTTTTTATCATATATTTATAGTAATGCAAACTAATAATATGAATAGAACATAATTTGAAAAGTTTAGTAAAGATGAATTAATCAATATGCTTATGAATCAATATAAGCCAAAATCTAAACCTTCAAGAATATCAGTTCCTATAAAAAAAACCAGTGCCAGTGCCAAGGCCATCAAGAATACCTATACCAAAGCCTATTCCAGCACCAAGATTTGTAAAGAAAATGGTGCAAGATTATCAAAACAATATACAAAATCTGTGCCAGCACCTAGGCCTGTAAAGAAAACAGTACAAGCTCCTGTGCCAACACCTAGAACTTCTATTAATCAAGTACAAAATGCTTTACAAAGTGCAAGACCCACTAGTACAATTACAAAGCACTAGAATAGCAATTAATTACCATATTAAGAAATTGCTATTTGTAATGAAAGGATTGAAATTTGTAGAAACACTTAAGGTAACATTAAAAAATTGTCTAATAATGAAGTAATTTACAAGACAGCATATTTCAACAGCAAAGCTGAAACAGTTATTAATATCAATTTTATTATAGAATCTCTAGTACTGTCACAACAGAATATATTGAATAAGATCGCGGTATGGATTTCTGAAGGATCTGGTTGGACTATTGAATCAGTTGGTAATCATTACCTTCATGTAGTAATTTACAAACCAATGAGAGGATCTTCTTATATCAAACTACCCCCAGGATTAAGAAAGAAAGGTTTGATTAACATGAAAAATAAGGATAATAAATGCTTTAGATGGCGCCACAAAAGACAGTTAAATCCACAAGAAACAGACCCACAACGAATTAAGAAGTCTGATAAACTATATATTAATAATCTAGATTATTCTGAAATTGAGTTTCCAGTTACTACCAAACAATATAGCAAAATATATAGCAAAATTGAGAAAAAGAATAACATCAGAATAAATGTTGTTGACTATGAAGAAGAACCATACCCAATATATATATATATATATATATATATATATATATATATATATATATATATATCAAAAGACAAATATGAGGATCATATGGAATTACTATTAATTACAAAAGATGAAAGCAAACATTATGTGCTAATCAAGGATTATAACAAGTTTATGTACAACCAAATGAAACACAAAGAGAGGAAACACTTCTGTGTTTTAGGTCAGAAAGAGTAATAAACAATCATAAAGACAACTTTATTCAAGTGAATGGGACTCATGCGATTAAAATGCCAACTAAATTTTTTTTTCAAGCTTTCATTTCAACAATATATCAACTAATTACAATTATACATATCACTATATAAGGCAATGTACAATTGGCTGTCACAGTGGTACAAAAATAAAAACAAAAAAACCAAGCGTATTAGAAAAGAAAAGTCTAGTTAATTACTGAGAAAGTCCATATTCATGTGCCGTGTAATTTTGGACTTGTCCATGGCTTATTACGACAACAGAATATGTAATATGTGCATCTTATGGTGATGTTCATGATCCTCAACAGGATAGCTTTTTGCGTTCTGCTGTCAAAATCAACTGCCTTAAGTAGTTCACTGAAAGAGTCTGAGGAGGATCCTACAGTGTCAAGAGCACCTAAGGATAAGTTAATGAAATTTATTTGACGATATGTTGAACGTAATGAATGATGAAGAGGATTGTATTTTAGAGCTTTGCGATCGCTATTAAACTTAATGTTAGTTTCAAATCTTGTGGTAAGCTCAAGGATGTACAGAGTTTTGTTTTTAGTGATCAAAAGAAGGTCACGCCGAAGAGAATCACCTGTAACCAGAGAAGGGGA
>OLMO02000278.1:7221577-7242527 GCA_900291935.2 Cassiopea xamachana | reverse complement strand
AATGATTTTCAAAAAATAAAGGAATAAATTTCACTATTTTGTACAATCTCAAACATCCTGTGTATAACAGGAGGGGAGCAAATAATAATCCAGATAGAAGATAAAATAGGGGAAAAAGTGTTCTCCCATAAAGGGTCTTTTTCTACCCTAAAAATTTTGAAATCAACATTTGTCCACACAACAAAATGTGCCCATGACACACAAGCAGCTGCCATTTCCCCTTGCACTTGATGCCAATATTCATGATGTCTGTTGAGCTCTTTTCCAGCAGTTAAATAAAAGCTTTTCCTTTCACTTTTTTCCTTTCAGCTCAGCATTAGTCATCTCCTCAATGCTGGAATTTCTATGCCCCCATGGACATTTGATTTCCAAAATTCCTTTGCTCTTTGAAGCTTCCTCATAAATGATTCCATCAGGGCTACACCCTAAATATGCACAAGGAAACAGAATTAGGCCAGCTGGCTCAACTTTGTTTCCTGTTACCTCTATATACTTTTCAATTGCTACTTCCTCGTGCACTTGCCCCCACATTATTGAGTCTTTAGTGCCCAATTGATATTCTCCCCTCAATTTCTTTAAAAGAGAAGGGGGATGGGATTGCCTTTCTGCAACGTCCTCTGGCATGCCTGAATAACATTACCAAAATTGCTGCCAGTTAATCTCAGTTTACGATATTGGCCCCACAAAACAGTGCTTCTCTGACCAACTGTTGCTTTTGCAATCCACTGAATTTGGTCATTGGAAACTTTCACCTTATTAACAAAAATGTCTCTATTCTGAATGAAATCCTCAATAAGGTCTTCTATCAAGCAAGGTGCCAAAGGATTCATTACATTTTCAGGTGGTTCTGGACCAACAATCCAATGCATAGGACATTGGATCCCCCTCAGTGACAAAGCAGATAGCTCACCGTGCAAAACATCTCGGTCAGTGGCTGTCACTGATCTTCCTGTTGCCTTGTATTCTGGCCTTGGACTAGGGAAAAGATCACCAAAAGTTCTGCTCTCACATTTTGCCGCTTTCTTTGGCTTTGAAATCCATGCGTTGGGCAAGTCAGTTTTTGACATCCCTCTTATATTTATAAAAATTGCTGTAGCTGCCATATGGCTACATATCCAGTTTCCCCTTGGGCACTCACACTCCCCTTCAACAATTCCCCCATTTCCATCTAACGTCAGCTTCACGCTGTAGCTCTTATCCTTCATTGAAGCTCTGACTTTAGCCATAATGGAAAAGTCAACAATTCTCAAATCCAATACAAAATCAGCCTTATATTTAAGTTCTCCTTTAGTAACTGTGTTGATATCGTCTTTGAAAAATTTCAACATTCCGGACAATGTGATAATCTCATTCGCCATAACGTCCAAAGTAATAAATACTGCACGATTTCGTAAGGCAAGGATATAGATTGTTTAGATACGATATCAAAATTGAGGATATATACAGCTTAACACAACGCGAAAAATACCAAAACGAAATAAATATATACACAAACAACAGTACGAATCAGTCAAGGCGGCCTATCTATACTCGATTTTGAAGTTCGAAGAAATCGACCAATAACAATAGTTTTTCGACAAGAATGCTTCAAAGAAGTCCACAAACAACGAAACGATAACTGTAATAACGAAAGCCAATAGATTATAACTTGAAAAGCGACAATAATTGATGCAGTACGAGTTCGGAATTAATTCTACGTACTGTACTTGGATATAAACAGATGGTTGCTACCGCGTCGCTAAGGAGAATCCTGCTGGCCAATCATAGGCCGTTTCCGCTTTGGTTGCGTATAGAATACCGAAATGTGACGTCACAAAAATGCTATTTTTAGAAGATTTTAATTTTGGTTCTGGACTATGAAAAAGCACTTTAAAGTGGCTATACATGGACATTTCAGCTTGATCTGAGAATTAGTGACCAAGATATAGGGAATCGAATGCCGACTTCGTTCTTAGCAAACCACTGTATTTTGAGCCTGGTCTAAGCTATGAAACATACAGTAGTTTGTATGGCAAGGCTTCTGTCATCAAATGGCCATATTTCATTCACTTTTTACACCATTCACCTAAAACTTTCAACACATGCCTATTTTACGGTGCTCATTCACTCCACGTAGTCAAGATATATAAATTCTAAAAATAGATTTTTATGAGGTCATCACTTCGATACTCTATTGAACATGATTTGCCATAGCTTGTTATGAGGACTGTCCAACGTTTTGCGATAGTCGATAAAGCAGATATCTAATGGCATATTGTATTCTCTGTACTTTTCTACTGAGGTTCAAGTGCATAATTCATTTTTTTACCCTTCTCAGATATAAAACCAGCTTGTTCTTCCGCAATTTGTTCCTTTAATTTTACTTTCATTCTCTGAGCCATTATTTTTTAAATTGTTTTGTTAGCATGACATTTACGTGCAATGGTTCTATTACTTTCACATTTCACTGTACCTCCTTTCTTGGGAATACTCTCAGGTGCCAAATAAACGTTCCCCCGTTTATTAAATTTTTGATTTTTTTCCAACTCCCCTGGACCTTATTAGGACCCCTGTTTATTAATTTTAAGGAAATCAACTTTTTTACAACCCTTCAATTCATTTCATCTCTTTGTTAGTACTATTTACGGTGTTTTGGTGATGGTTTACCGATCATGGAGTTAATTTCTATTGGACATTCACTATCAAGATTTGGGTTTTCATACAATTTCTCACAATAATCTTTCCATCTATTTAATACATAGGAGCTATCAGTTAATACATTGATTGCAATCAACCTTCACAACCTCAAGTCTTCGATTGAAGCGTATTGTTATGTCTTCAAAAGCTTTGTACAAATCTATCGTTGCATTCTGCTTTGAATTATGCTCAATTTCTTCACAATGTTTGATGATATTCTGTTCTTTGCCATGTCCTAACGCTTTCTCAACTTATCTATTTTATTTTTGGTATCTTTCTTGCACATCACTGCTATCCAGTCCCTTTGTTTTAAGCATTCTCCTTCCACAATTAAATTATAGGTTTCCGGAGTTATCCATTTCTGCTTACGCTTTTTTATTTTTGGTACGAGTTCTTTTCCTACCTCTATTAAGGTGACTTTTATATCTGCCCACAATTCATTTGGTGTTTTCTCTTCGTCGAATCTCGCCAGGAATTCAAATCTGATTGAGAGTTCTACTGAATAATCATTAGGCGTTAGGTCCAACCTGACACAACTTTTTGCTGCAAATTCTTCTTAAGACGCAGTTTGAAATTCATCACATGCAACTGATGTCTGCAGGATAAGTGCGCGTATTTTTCACACTGCCTGGCTAACTGTGGTACAATAATGTAATCAATTTGGTTTTTAGTGCAGTGGTCTGGTGGTTTGGTTTTTAGTGCAGTGGTCTGCTGAAATAACGTATTTATGATATGAGATTATTAATTGTGCACAACTCCAGAAGTCGCTGGCCTTGCTCGTTTTGCTCTCCTAATCCGTATTTGCCACCTGCTGCACTTGCATAAGCCATTCTTCCCTTTTTGCACTTGATAGTCCTACTATGACCTTGACATCTATCTGCAGTCACAAGAGCCTCTGGCTGTCCTATGGACTTCAGCTAGACCTAAAACTGAGATATTGTCTTTGCATCTCTTTGCAGACGACGCTAAATTTTCCAATACTATTTAAGCTTCTGACATTCCATGTTGCTATTTTAGATGCTATTATGTAGACTCATGCCATCCTTTCGGGTCACCATTAGCATTTAGCCACCCTGGCAGGGTGAAGTAAAATGTTTCATCATGAGTCCATTGACTCCGATTACGTACTTGATTGGCCCTAATCTATTCCTGAGTAGCATGATAGGTGTCAAATTCTGGCCTGAGGGCCCCACCAGTTGTCACCATAGTACTAGTACTGTCATCTAGACTTATGTTGCATGCCATGTTTTGGAGCAAAATTAATGATGGTAGGGGCAACAACTTTCTTTCCATCATCGCGGTGTCCTGTTAATTAGGATGAGTTGCCCTTACCATTCCTCTGGTTGCAACTTCAGTTGCTAAGCACATTAGAACTTTGCCGTTGTCATTTGTGTGATCATCCACCAAAGTGTCTGACCCACACTTCTCTGCATAGTGTTTACCTAGTTATCCATAGCAGGGGGGCTTTTAGCCGGTGTTTGGCTTTGCCCAAGGGCCACCTGTGAGCTAGCAGAAGGTAGGGGTGCCTAAATTTCCCATTCATAGACTAAGACGCCTATGCTGCCGCCCCGTGTTAACGCTGCCTAAAAGATGCAGAGAACTTCTCAAAGCAGCAAATGAAGTACTAGAAAAGCACAGCAACTCCTTTGCATTAGCGGATATCATTTGTCATATCTGCCTTTTTTAAAATGGAGATTACCATTATTTTGATGACTTGAATTAACTAGACAAATTGATTGGTGATAAGGGAGAGTAATTCCAATCTACATTCACTAGATTCACAAATTGTTGGCAATCATGAAGTATTTGCACACATATTCTACAATGCCATTTGGTCTGACTGCTATTGATTGTTTTGTGTTTTATCCCAATATGCATTCAGTTTGGGAAGTAGAAATTTATATTCTAACATTTTTATTCCTATTTTTCTGTTGATTTTTTATTGTTGTTAATTAATTTTGGAAGTAGAAACCCAAGGAATTCCTTCATGCATTGCTGGGCCTCCTACTTTTACTTTTAGCTCATACTTGACAGATCTTCCTTATTTGAACAAATACCGTAAACCATCTTCTCACGATATTATGGTGTATCTGAATTTATATCTATTAAAATGTAATGCTCATGACTTCTCTCTTTCACTCAAACATTAGGATTCTTTCTCTTTACAGTGATGACATTGTTAACCTGTGCTCAAATGAATTTATCTTTTGATATTGTTGGTTTATCTGAAATATGAAACTCAACTCAACTCAACTCAAAGTGAAATTCTAGATAATATCACCATAAAAAGATACAGCCATTATGAGACAAAATCAACAAATCAAAATGGAGGAGTAGGATTATATGTTAAGAATTCTTTGGTATCTAGATTAAGGCCCAATTTGAGTTTTAACTGTGATAGTTTTGAAATAGTCTGGGCTGAACTTAAGAATAAAAATGCTAAGAACTCTTTCGGATTGGTTGCGTTTATAGGCATCCTAGGTCAGATATAAATATATTACTTGATTATTTTAATTGATTCTTTCCAAAACTGACTAGCAAACATCAGTTGAACAATTGACTTTCAATTAAAAATGAGCATTCCAAACAGAAATACCAACATTGAAATACGACGAATTGAATTCTAAACAAAAATGAAAATTACAGACTATGGTCAGAGCGATTTTGACGACAAACAATTAATTTATTGAGCAAAACTTTAAAAAAGTATCTGTACATTTCCCAATAACTTTCCTCATTGATATGATTCTTCAATTGAATTAAAAAGGGATAACCTATTGTATGCGATACGCATGCAAAGGCTGACTCAAAAAAGAGCAGCAACAAGTACTGCTTTTTCAACTCATCGCAAAATTCAATGATATTAATTTCTCCGAAATACAATTCTGTATGCTATTAGGAAAAACTATCTTCAAATACAGTATTTTGTTGAATAGAGGCTGTGGCCTGAAACAAATTGCTTGCCATGCTATTTTGCAATGTATAACAAAAGACTGCCTTTCAACACTTTTCTTTAAGCAAGCATGCAATCAATATATGATACATATATGATATTTCACATTTATTCATATTCAGATTTCATATATGATATTTCATATTGATTTTAAAGAATTAAAGGGTACACAATGGCTTTGATGAATTTCAATAAAACAGTGATCTTTCATTATATAGACACCAATACCTATTAGTACTGCAAACTCAAACTAAGCATGCCTGAATACTTCAAGTGAAAATCTTTACTTTTCCAGTTAATATACATATATGTGCAAATCAAGGCACATGCGTGCTTGCAATTGGCTCATCTCATCATGGGCTTGAAAGTGCGGTTTCTAATCAAGGGCAGCTTCTATTCAAGAAAATACAGAACAGCTTTTCGATACAATGAACTATGACTTGTCAATCCTTATCTAGTCGAGGCTGCTATAAATTAATCTCTCACCAAAGCTAAATTTTTTGGGTTCTTTCAGCTTTCAATTGTGTGGTTGTGTCAGTCATATTATCTAAGACTCGATTGCAAATTAACATGCTGCTTGTTGATGGAGGGAGCGATATCACGCTATTGGCCATCCAACTAAAATATAGTCAAATCTCCACTGCTCAACAGTTTTCATT
This sequence comes from Cassiopea xamachana, assembly GCA_900291935.2. Classification (NCBI taxonomy): domain Eukaryota; kingdom Metazoa; phylum Cnidaria; class Scyphozoa; order Rhizostomeae; family Cassiopeidae; genus Cassiopea; species Cassiopea xamachana. The sequence goes on along the minus strand of OLMO02000278.1, from coordinate 7,236,239 downwards.
CACTTCGGTTTCTACCATCTCAAGTACCAAAACGTTCATATCAAAGATTTGAATTTAAGCATAATACAGAATAAAAATTAACATATTTAAATCCAAAAGGCATTTAACTTAATAATGCAATATCCAAGGCAACAATGCCATCAGTTACTTATATACAATAGATCACTAGAAGCCATGTTTGGGCACAATTTCATGTTGCATGTATTCTTATTGCTGAAAGGCAGGTATTCTTATTGCATCAGAATATTGGTATGGGATGCAAGCAGCTCTATGACATTTGGGAGGAGAGCAACTTGTGACATTACAGAGAGCCACAACATCGTGGACAGGTGAATGTAATTGAATCTTCACAACACAGATGCATTTGCTGCCAAAAAATGGATAATGAAATGAATGAAGAATGCTGATGGCAATAAAAGCAAATGAAAGCAAATAACGTTATGCTGGTTTAGAGGCATGCTAATTGTACCAACATTAAATTTTTAATGATCTTATTTACTGTGACCAATGGCAAGGTTCCCACCAGTCTCCTAAATATCCTTCAAAAAATTGATTTTCATCAATTTTTTGAAGGATATCTAGGAAACTTTAGGAAATTTCTTGGCCCAGATTTTAGGCAGCTTTGCAGCTTCCATAGAAATTTGGTAAGCATTGAGATCACTAAGGTATGGCAGAAAGCCATTATCACAGAAATGTTTTGGTATAGCAGAAAAAGTCATTATGCCTATTCAAAAAATAATATATTCATGGTAGAATTTGAGGGAGTTGATAACTTTCCTATTTTTATTATCATAAAATAGCAATGTAACTGCTGAAAAGATAGTCAACTTACAAAAAACTTATAAGTTTACAAGAACAGCAACATATTCATGAAATTTTAGGTTTTCTAGCATGGTTCTCTCAAAATATTCATGATATTCTAGGAATTTCAGGAGGCAAGGGAGCCCTGAATAGAAGACTGACTTATATTTTCCTCATCATCTTGCTGAAATCTCCTAGAGATATTTCAGATATTGAGGGGTATTGGCATATGGGGTAGGGTTAGGGAAAGGGTTGCAACCCAAAGGTTGAAAATCATTAGTTAAAAATATGCCAAAATAACCATGGGAGGAGCATTGTCAGTGATGCAGAGTTCTTAAACAGAAAAATAATGACTATGCTCACTGAAAACAGAACCAATTAACAATACGATGGCAGCAAAAGAGGGAGAATTACTGAGAAATAAGCAAAGCTGTATAACCAAAGAACTATAGGGTACATAATGGTTCTGATAAATTTCAATAAAACAGTGACCTTTCATTATATAAATACAAATACCTATTAGTACTGCAAACTCATACTAAGCATGCCTGAATACTTCAATTGAAAATCTTTACTTTTCCAGTTACAACTACATCAATGTGCAAAAGTGGAATGAAGTACAAAATTGCTATGTAACTATCTGCAGTGTATTCATTTCAAGTACAATAAAATTTATGATTACAAAACTTCAAAGACAGTAATTTGTCTTAGAAAGATTGATCAAGAAATTATGCCTAAGTACTGCAAAGACTTTACCCTCATAATTGATTCCTTTCACACTATAACATTTTGACTGAATTGTCTCAAGAAACTGAAAATTAGTTCATGTACATATTTCCTTATTCACATATCAAAAGCCCTCAAGCCAAGATTATGCAAAATATGATAAAATTCACTATATATGCTTTTGTCAGCATCTAAGCTATAAGAGGGGAATTTTGTTGCATACCTAAATGTTCCAAATAAACTTGCATACCCAAATGTTCCCAAATGTTGCCCCGACTAGATCTCTGGTTAGGAGTTTCACTACTCCATGAAAAATTTCATCTAGAGGAAATGGTTGATAAACCAGATTGAGGCAAAAAATGCATATAATCACAAAAATTCCCTGATCTACTTACAAGGATACATGACTGAATACCAGGAGAGGCCATCCATACACTCCTTTTCTGGGTCAGCACCATTTAGAATCAGAATAGCAGCAACATCAGCAGATCCCTCTTCCATAGTTAAATGTAGTGGTGTTAAGCCAGAGAATGATTGTGCATCAATAACAGGTTTAAATTTTTCAATGAATAACTGAATATGTGCTAAATTTCCTCTTTCAACAAGATGATGTAGAGATGAGTATCCTGCTTTGCCATCCTACAATGCCAAACAAAAATACTCATATATTAGAATGAGTGCACATGGTACCAAATAATTGCATGCACCAAATGACCTGAACTGGAATATACACAAACTGCCTTCAAAATCATAAAAGTCATTTTCTCTGATATTTTCCTGATTTCTACCCTGTCTTCCTTGATTCAAACAAGGGCTTCTGCAGATACAGCATGACAGGTTATTCAAGCAAACTACTTATTTTAGCAAAGAAGCCTGCTCTAATGTCATCATAAAAAGAACCAACAATGTCAAAATTCATAACATTTGATTTTGTACTATTCTCTCAGCATATTGAGGAGTCTACTTATTAAAGAAACACAGACAAACAATTTCCCTGATATTTACCTACTTGTCTCTAGAATTAGTAGAATCCCTGAGCTTTCCTTGGTATTTTGAAGGCAAAGCGCATTTCACCAAATTTCCTCTGACTTGGCAAGATACCCTGATATATATGTCTGCACTGCACAGTACTTATTTTTAATAGTGACAAAGATTAGACTATTTTTGAAGTGTTGAAAAAAATCTGAATATTTTTCTTGAACATGTGCTTTGCAATGACAGCATCAGAGAACTATGTTTTGTCTTGAAAGTCTATGGTCTATATGGTGAAATCAATATATTTCAACTTTTGGAATGAGCACAAGAGGCACAAAATGAGTAAAATGTGATTTACATAAACCACATGCTTCACTGCAGAATTTCACTATGAGGCACACAATCTGTCATGCCCTTCTAAAATCCACAAAGAGAGGTCAAAAAGATATATGATACAAAAAATGTACACAAAGCAAAGGCAAATACCATCAGGTGCAACACAAACAAGAGATAATAAATTACTATGTGGCAGACAAAATACGGGAGATAATATCAAACACATTGCAAATACTTAAAGGGATATGCAGGCCTTTCTGTGAAGGATATGCACACTATTACAAGTGTTGAACTTTGTGCTACCCGATATTAGGGAACATGTGGTGGACTGACATAGGTGTTTTGAGCCAAAATATGCCTTTAAGTAGCTATGGGAGCATAACAGAACTCACCTCCACATTCAAATTAGAACTGAAAAATATTCTTTCTCAAGCTCTACCAAATATGTGATATCAAATAAAACAACGTCTGGCCATGCAATGAGGGAACCAAAATGATTATCTAGTGCTGCATTAGCATGGGTGAACTTATGATTAACCCTTGCCGATTCACAAATTTTCTGTACTTGGTATTAAAAGAGATGACTGACTGAGCAAGTATGCATAAGGCATGCCATGGAGTTAATGAGGCTTGCAACATTGCATGCAAATGAAACCACATAGATATCCCAGAAAGGCTAGCATATGTTTGATTTGTTTCCTACCATTGCATTGACATCAGCACCAACATGTCTTAGCAAGAGAGCAGTCTCAAACTTCTTTTCTTTAATTGCTACATGAAAAGGTGTAAATCCTACAAATAAAAAACAGTTAGTTTGATAAAAAAAGTAAACAATAATGTGGAATACTTGCTAGCCATATATACACCATCTGCTGGGGGCAGATCTGGAGCTGGACTTTGGGGGGGCTTATTGTCTTTTGAAGTGAAAAATTTCTTAATACTATTGTTTGCTATAGGAAATATTGCCATTTGGGGGGCAATTAGTATATTAAATTCCATCAAGATTTGAGCTAAACAAGTTTCTTTCTTCAAGAAAAATATAAAGTGATTTTACTTCTAATAGAAAATTGTACCAACTTAACTGCTTCCCAAATTATGAATACAGTTGACTCATGTTAAGTCATACTCTCAAGTGAGGTAGGAAATTGGTACAAGATTGCAAATATACAAGTTGAAAAAATCTCTCATTATGACAGATTTTCCTTCAAGCAGGGAATCTTGTTTCATTTGAACAAGCTTCCATCAGTATCCCTCTTGATTCCCTAAGCACATGCCATAGACAGCTGAACTGGATTGGTGGTGGGGGGAGGGGTGGCACTGATGTAGTCCAGCCAAGAATCCAAAACTATTGCATGCCTTTGTCAATGGAGAAAACCTTAGGTAGGAAAATGAGTTTCTGTTGCGGGGCTAGCACCCAGAAAAACTGTTTGAAGCAACAGCCTTCAAAACAGTGGAAAATTACCTTCTGCAGTGCATACTCAGCATGTCTATACTCATTGCTACAGATGTCTATACTCCTTGACATTCAGCAGCATTATTGTTCATCACTCTGCAACCACTGCTTTAAGCAATGGAAACTACATCAAACTCCACATTCAAGAACTTTAATTGTACAAGTTTGTAACATATGCTCCAAAACCATTAATCATGCCAAATCCTCCTTTGTCAAATGCATCAACAATTAAATTGCTTCATGTCAAACAGGGTCTTCCTCCTTCTGGTCCTTAGCCAATGTTGCCTCACAAAACTTTTGCCATTCTACTTTTCCAGGTCTAAAAACAACTCTGGTTCATCTTCATGTACTCCTTCCTCTAAAGCTAACCTTTTTGCATCAACCTTTGCTTCCAATCTTGATGAAAAAGACTTCAAACCTCCTCTCTACCCCACATCCACCATCACAATGTCCCCTATTAAGTTCTCTACACACAAAGTCTGGAATGTCCTTCTTCAGCTCAATAGCTCCAAATCTAGTGAACCTGATGGCACACCTGCTACAGTTCTAAAGTCATGTGCCCCTGAACTCGCCCCTGTTCTCAACATGCTTTTCCAACTTTCCAACAATCTCAGTATTTCCCTTCCTCTTGGAAAATTGCCCACATTTTCCCTATCCACAAAAAAGGTGACAAATCTGACCCTTCAAACTATCACCCTATTACCATCACTTCTCTCGTCTCTAAGACTATAGAGACTATCACCAAACAACTGATTGCCTTCCTTGAAGCAAATAACCTTCTTTCTGACCATCAATATGGGTTTGGCCTAGCAAGATCTACCGTGACCTTCTAGATCATGGGTGTCAAACTCTGGCCCGCGGGCCAAATTTGGCCCGCCGTGTGATTTCATTTGGCCCTTGAGGCAATATCAATTTAACATCAGAGCTGGCCCGCTGGTATTATAAAGCAGTGGAGCTGCTTTAAAGCTTGAACGTTTGATTGATTTTGTTATTGTTATTTTATGTTCAAATTTATTATTAGCCTGTGAAAGATTATTGAGTTTATATTAAAATACCTCAGAATTTTACCTCGATTTCGTCAAGTTATATAAGTCTTGCTTGTTCAATATTCATTGCAAAATTGATTTGGGTACCTATTAAAAGGATACTTTATTCAACCTTGGCCCACGGCTTCAGTTCAGTTTTACATTTTGGCCCACTCTATATTTGAGCTTGACACCCCTGTTCTAGATTATGCTGTTCATGCTTGGTTCTCTGTTCTAGAATCTTAAGGTGAGAGTAGAGTGATCTCTCTTGATTTTTCCAAGGCCTTTGATCACTTCTGGAACAAAGGTCCTCTTGCTAAACTGCCAATGTTTGGTCTTAACCACACCCTCATTAAATGGATTTCTAGCTTTCTATCTGATAGGTCAATTGCAACCAGAGTCAATAGCTACCTCTCTAATCCTCATTCTATCAACTCAGGTGTACCTCAGGGCTCTATTATCTCTCCTGTTCTATTCATAATCTTCATAGATGACCGGCTTTCCTCTACATCTTCCAGCATTTTCTCCTTTGCTGATGAAACTTACTTAAGTTCATCTTTTTCATCCAATGCACAACACCTTGCCTATTCTAGTATTTCACCATATCGTAAAACTTCAGCCTCTTCTCACCAATGACTTGACAAATGTAAAGAAGTGGGGTAGTGACAACCTTGTTAAGTTCATTTCCCCCCTTTTTTAATGAGCGACCATGAACTTGACATTTCATCCTCTTTCACTCAACTTGGTCTTCTATATCATCTAATCTCATTTGGAAACCCTATATCAATTCCATTGCAAAGCATGCATCTCAGAAATTGGCTCTCTTTCTGGAGCAAATGGCTATTTCACACCTCAACTATTAACTATATACAAATCCCAGATTCGTCCTTCTCTGGAGTACTGTTCTCATGTCTTGGGTGGTGCTCCTAAATCTTCTCTCCATCTTCTTGACAGAGTCCAATCTAAAGCTATCCGTCTCATCAACAATCCAAACCTCATCAATTCTCTACAGTCTCTCTCATCGTCATCTTGTTGCAGATCTTTCCATTTTCTACCGCTATGTTCATGCATTGCTCTCAGGAAATCAAGAATATTATTCCTGATCCAGTGAGTCATGTTCAAACCACTGGAACCTCTACCTATTCACACCCTTTCTACGTTACACTAACTAATCCACAAACTCAAGCTCACATATCATCTTTCATTCCTAGAACTTCTCAACTGTGGAACTCATTGCCACCCACTACCTTCCCTGAATCCTACAATTTGTCATCTTTTAAATCTAACATAAACAAACTTGATCTTATCTCTCTTTCTACTTACATTTCCCCATTTTCTTAGTTTTTCCATTGTCTGGGCTTTGCTATAGGCCCTATTGCCATTCTCCGAAATTACTTACTAATAAAAAACTACCAAAAAAAGAAGCAGATATCATTGTGACAATAATAAATAGTATTGGTTAAGAACCCACAAAGAACTTATTCAATAGGTCCTTGTTTGTACACTCAGTCTACCCACAGGTTGACTTCTGACCATCTACAGTTCGAGGATAAAGACCAGTTCTAAAAATTGGTGAAAACTTTTGGACCAAAAATCATAAATTTTGCTTCACTACTTGGCCAGGAGGAGGGCCCACTGAGTCAATAGCCTAATGGTGACAGTAAGAACCGACGTCATGCCTCAAAGTTTTAAAATATCTGACTTCTGGTGATGAGGGGCATATCACTTGGAAAGTCATTGTTCACATTGAGAAAATCGCAAACATCACAGAAGTTACAAAAGATAAAACGTATTAACATCACAAAAAGTATCAAAACATCATAAACATTTCAATCCATTTTCTGAGTGGTATTTCACTTCGCTAAGATTCCACTTAGTCATCTTCAAAATAATGTATGTAGGAACTGGGGGCACACACCCTCCACTGCTGTACAGATTTGTATATAAAATTCCCCCTTTTAGAGCACATAGCCTTTTTTTCATGTGTAGGTGCCCAATGACTGCATGTGCCCCCCAATTTTTAAAAAATCCTACATCCTTGCTAGAAATGTTACAACATTTAGGATAAGCGATCATATCCCCTTCAATCAGTAGTTCCCAAACTGGGGTCATTAATCCATTGGGGCACCACAAAGGGGTTTCAGAGAAAAATTGTTTAATGCAAGAGAGTTTTTTTGCTCTATTGGCCTGCATCAGGTTTCACATTGGTTTCTGTGAAAGCACACTTTTCCTGACCTATATTTATGACTACAGGGGGCCTTGACTTGAAACAATGTTTTGCAGTGGACCATCATGTAAAATAGTTTGAAAAGTCTGGCAACCACTACTATAGACCTTATTGAATAATCAAAAACATCTAGATTTCCTGCTGCTTTAAGAAAAATTCCACAATTTCTCTAGGCACTGTGTACTTGTCTGTTAGTGATTAAGCATGTAGCTTTAAGTCTCCTGTGCCAGTAAAGGGCGTGTAAAAACAATTGAATGAAAAAACTTACTTCAAATAGAATAATTGATTTTGATTAAAGTTGACTACATTTGATTCCAAAACAGCTTGATAGACAGTCCAAGTAAACCTTAATTATTCTGTCCAAGGGGATATACTGAATCAGTATGAGTACTCTTGAGTGCCAGATAATTGTTCTCTGATTGTGTTAGTTTTTGATATTTTCTCTACCCCCATTGCACCTACTCTAGCCCCTAAATCATTACTTTCATGTACTTTGTGAGATATTGGATTTCTTCTGTGGTTTAATAAAACAAACCTCAGAAAAAAACCCAATATATCACAAAGTCCTTGAAAGTAATAATTTAAAGGGTTGGAATTGGTGCCAGGGGTGGATAATGAAAGTAGCTCATCAAAATATAGATGGCGCCTATTTTTCACATACCCATGATTACCAATTTTCAGGAAACTTTCCTACCCTCCACTTATTTGGTACTCCAGAGTAAGCAAAGGCTTGATTTATCTTGGGTATAGCTTAACAGGATTTAACTGTAGAATCTAATTACAAAAAATAAACCAAACTATTATAGAAACTAGAATAAAACATCAACGTGTGATGACAATGCATCATTGCAACTACCTTGAAAGTTTCTTGATTCCAGGAGGTAATGGCATATCTTAGACAGTTCTCTCATATCTCTATGAATGCTGTGTGTGAAAATCTCAATCACTGCCCTATCATTACCATACTCAGCAGCCAAGTGAACTATATTATTTCCAAATGAATCACATATTCCCAAATCAGCACCAATGTCAATCAATCTTCTAATAACTGAAGGCATATTGATAATGACAGCAATATGGAGTGGTGTCTATAAAGAAGAGTAAGAGCTATTCTTCCCAATATGAATCAAACAATGTTCTTTCACGCTTGGAAGGCAGCCTGGCAACTGCCAAAAGTCCATCATAAATTGTGAACTATGAGTTCTCACCATAAAATAAAACCACATTTATTCTTGTAATTAACTAAATCAATACATGTTAAAACAAAATGTTATAAATAATACAGTTAACCCAGCCATATAACTTTGTTTAGCAAAGCAAAATGGCCACACATGTTCTTATATAAGCATACTAATGTGGCCTTCTAGTAGCACAGCCAACAGCCACACTTTGTGATCACAAACAGTATACTTCTTTGCAATTTCACCCCCATAATACAGCCATATGCATTTGGCAAAATTCTACTGAGATCAAATCCATCTCAATTGTTGTACAAAGGAACAATTTATTATCAAAATCACATGAATTATATCCTCTTGCTCTATTTCACTTATTACTCTCATGTATTTGGTAGGTGTGCTTCACAGAGAGATATTTGCTAGTAACAATCATGCTATCAAGAAGCTTGAGATATTTTTCTTGTCCTACAAATCCTTTAGAAGAAGGAACTTTGATCTCATATCTGAAACCTCAATTTTCAGCTTTTTTCAATAATCCTCACATCCACACAGCATCTTATTTAGAATAGAAAATGACAGATAATCACCATCCCTTATCTCATGCTTGTTTTGTACTTATGGTGTTCTATTTACGATTGTTTGCAAAGCAGCAATTCAACATGCTTTGGAACTGCATCTACATCCTCATATGGCTATCAAAGAATGCAGGTTCCTTGGGCCTTGCAATTGCTTTTTACCCCTTTAACTCCAAAGTTTGACCCTTTCCTATTAATATCAAAGTTCCATTAATACAGAGAGCTTTTCTCGGCTCACTGGAAGCCAAACATAATAGAAAATGGAAAAGTTACTACAGAATGATACACACTACGCTAGCTTATTCAAAGTAATATGCAGGACAAAATATCAATTATGCATTTTACATACCTGTCCAATATCATTTTGGGCATTTACTGATTCTTGAGATAACAAAGAAATAAGCTTTAAAGCAAGGTCCTCATTTCCAATAGCAATTGACAGATGCAATAAACTAGGAAAATATATATATCAGTTACAAAAAATGACAAAGTTCCATTTATACTCTCATCTGATTAAAAATTGTTTGACAAAGTAATTCAAGCCAACTGTATATCAGCCAATAGGCTACACAACAACTTGCTACTGAATACTCAATAATGTGAGCAATGCAACAGCACGAAATTCTTGCATAATGTGCATGAAGGGTGGAATTCATGAAGTAGGGACTCTCCTGGTACCCCAAAGACCAAAATCAACTAATGAGAGCAAATGAGAGAAAAGCATGTCTTTCTCAGAGCATATTATGTTGAAAGAAGGGCATGCTCAAATAATGAAAGGGCAATTTTAGAGTCAGTCAAACATTACCACAAAAGCACCACATGCAAAATAACTGGGTCAAGTGGGTATAAAATCCAACCATACTGTTAATAACCAGTATTACCAATACATAAATCTATACCTATACATTTACAAACACATAAAGATACCGATAGGCATTTATACATGTTTGTATTGGTATATTTACATATCTATACATTTACACACTAATTGCCATTCAGAGCTTGTAAAACATCACCTAATATTAAAAACTTGATAGCAATTGCTGCCAAAAAGCCTCCAAACTGTTAGGAAGTGCACTTAAGAATCCAAATTGTTGTGAGTGAAACATTCACTGAACAAACCAAGCTCAAGGTGCTATTAGAATATAAGAGTTACTCTACACTTTCATTGTCCACATTTCTGAAAAAAACATTGAATAATTGCCTATGAAGAATATTAATGCAAAACTCAGCAAACTATTCTGAGAATTTACATGCTTCTAGTAACTTGCAGAAGATCAAAAGTTTCCAATTTCTTGTGGGAACATGCCCCACATCCCCTATACTGGATGAAAAGTTATGATACAGTGCGACGTTTAACCATTTTCATATTTGGATGTCATTAAGTAACCAAAGGCATGCTTTACAATTGTCAGGGCACTGCAAGGCAACATCTATGTGCACACTGGAAGAATTTGCGGGCATTTCACGACATAGGTAAAAGTGAATTCTGATGGCTAATCTTTACAAATTTACAGGTTGGCACTTTCAAAGTACTTAAAAACACCTTTCCAACAACATTTGGTTTTGCCATTTCATAATTATCTATTTGCAGACTCTTTAAAAATCATCTCCCTTACATCCCAATTCCCCATAAGTCGGTGGCCAGAATGATGTTTCCTATCTACCCTGATGACTATATGAAGCTTTCTTTCCCAGTCCCCTTAAAAGCCATCTTCCTCACATCCATTTTACCATAAGTCAGTGGTCAAAGCAATGATGTTTGTCCAGTTCAAAGCTCGTTAACAACCATGTCAAGGATGCAAAGTTCACTACCAAGTTGTCTTACAAGATGAATTACCTGAAAGAGTTTGAATCAATTATCAAATCACTAGGCCTGAGAGTCTCGTAGACTTTGCTGCAGAATATATGGCAAAGGTAACTACTTTGATGTCTTGGGGCAAGACACTTTGAGAAGATTACACCTAGCAATGGTTCATCTGGCTTAGCCTTTGCCCTAAATCTATTCTTAAATGCCAGCACCAGAAGATCATCTTGCCTGCCAGGTACAGTTTTATCAACCTAGCTCATTCCTTTATTCAAGGGCTTTTGATATTGCAACTACAGGGGAATCTCCTTTTTAGATGTTAGCCAATTTGGTCATTCTCTTAAAAAGCAAAATATCTTTTAAACAATGCTTTAGCAAAAGTTTTATATTTTGCTAGGAGTTTGGTACAGGAATAGAAATTTTGGGGGACATAATTAGCAAGGAGGCTGTCATCAAGTAATAATGCAGGACAAAGCATCATGGAGAATAACAATGTTTTACTTCCAAATAGCCTCTCACCAAGCAGTCTTCTTAACTCAACCCAGGTAGAAATTATTCTTGTTCAAATGGAAACTCCAGATGCCAAATAGGTTAGGTACCCCCATAATGTGAAACATCCTGAGCATTTGGTTTTGGGTTGAAAGTAAAGTAATAAATGTAGCTTTATATTTGCAGGCCCCTGTACAAAGAAATGGAGGGAGCACAGAGCAAATTACATCCTTAATGCCTAACGACAAGATACACTCAAGGGGCTGTTAGATAGGGAAGGGCTCCTGGGGCTCCATTCCACACATTTTTGTAAAGATTTTCAGCAGTAGCAATTTAAATATCATGCAGATGCTAGGTATTCTATATAAAGAGACAATCCTAATGACAAAAGACCTCTAATGTGCAAAAATAATGTCATTATTGCCAGGTAATCCATCCATCATTTATTTTATAATAGCATAGCTTTGCTTTAGTTTTACAATGGTGTTGTAACATCATTTTTCTGAAACAAATCTCTTATTTTGATGTGAACCATTAAAGACCCCTCACCAAGTTCACAGCCTATCCCTGTCCATGCTTTACACTTAAGTTGCCATTGTCAACAAATTAGCTTTTACTTGACTCATGATTTCACTCACCTTCATATCCCTGTTCATAATTTGTTTATATTGAGCACTGGTAAAATGTTTTGCAGTCATGCATCATGAATTTTCCTTTTTATAGTTATCAAGTCAAGAGAGTATAAAAAGACACTATTTCAATATTTATGCAGCCACATATAATCAATATTGCTCTTTTTAACTTTATTAAGTTAAGTGCCCAAGTGAACTGTTGGAATATTTATGCAGCCATGCATCATCAATCTTGTCAATTTCATATTTATCAAGTCAAGAGAGTATCAAAGAACACTTTTAGAATATATATGCAGCCTTTGTGCTAAATTGGAAGATAATCTCACTCTCAATGAGAAGGCTGGGTTGTATTTTGCTGCTAATGGTGAACATTTCTTCAGAAAAGCTGTACAATAAAAGGGCGTGGTAAGAAGGGCGTGGCCAAGTAACATGTAGTAAGACGTCAAATACTTCTCTGTACCGCCCTGCATTACGGTAATGCACACTCGAGAAAATGTCGGTTATCCTTGCCGGAAAGGCAATGTGTAAGATCTTTGTAACAGAGGGTTGCAAAATTTCACCTGGCCCCCTCCAAGACAAACTATGATAAAATAAATTTCGGGACTTTCCCCACTTTTCATTCCACGGGAATGTTAAACGGCAGATACGCAATCATCGAGGGAAAGTCCACTATGTACGTGGGTCACAGGGAATTTCCCTTGGCCTAAAGCGATAATGAAGTCAAAAATTTCCATCCTTCCTACAACAAAGATATAAGCTAGTAAAATAAGGAAAAGCTGAAAAAACATAGTTCAGCAGATTTGAAATGATTTAAGGTGTAGCTTGCCTTGATTTGGCGTAAACCCAAAACTGGAAATAATACCAAAAGGATATAGGGCCTTTACTTTACATTTGAAGAATAGCATAAAGATATAATTTTCATCAAATGAAGCAGCCGGCCAACGCGTTCACACTAAGGCTGTGTGGATCCTTCCAGATCACTAAAATCAACTACAGCATCAAATATCTTCATACCTATCTCCTTCTTTGTCCTTTTTGAGGGTATATCCGCAAGTGCCTTGATCAGCATTATCGCCATTATGCTGACTGTTGGTTAAACTCTCATCATCGATTTTCAAGTTTTCTACTCCATCTCTGATATCTTCCGGGAACGAAGATCCTAAACCAGAGTCTACAAGCTCGTCGGTACATATATCTTTCTTCTGCAACGCCATTCTCTACTCTTCGACTGTTTCTGACACAAAGTAAACTAGTCGTTTGCTATAACTGCACAGAAGCTCTATGCGCTGAAATGATTGGACAATGTCTGTGACGAACATATCACGTGAAATAAAAGAAGGGAATAACCAGTGAAGAGCTGTCTAGTTTTCATCAGGGGTGATTTCCAGGGGGCTCAGAGGGGCAGATCCCCCTTGTTATGCTCATTTTAGGGGGCTCAGCCCCCTAGAATTCTTGCATTGCCTTAACTTGACCGATGGGCCCTTAGAAAGGATAGACGTGTTTTTTTGATGTTCTTATCAAATATACTAGTCACATCATAATTCATAAATGTTTTGCTAAAAACAGTTGTCGTATGGGCTGAGTATCTTGAATGTATCATTGAGTGCTAATGGTTCAGCAATTGGCCCAAGAGTAGCATTAGCTCATGCCGATCAAAACACGACCTCAAGGTAGCATGGCCGCAACGAGGTTTTCATATGAAAAAAATAATCGAACATGCCCTGAAACCTGTGCAAAAGCAAATTGCCGAATTACCTGAAAAAGCTTGGATCCTCAACACTATCAACACATCCATTAATAGATTGGAGGAAAAAATTCGACCATAAATACTAAGAACATGACAAGAAAATTGATTATCTCGAGAGAAGGATTGATGAGTTGGAAGGATTGTCTAAAGTCATTGAGCGCTTGGATGCAAGGATTGACGATGGCGAGCAGTATAGTCGACGAATGTGCCTGAGATTTAATGGAGTCTTTTTACCAGCTGAAAGCGGCAAGGAAGACTGCGCTGACAGAGTTTATGATATACTTAAGGGTATGGGGGTGGATCTGCCTGAGGACGCAATCGACCGAGCACACAGAATTGGCCGTATTTCTGAGCAAGGTAAACAACAAATTATCGTGCGTTTTAAGTCCTTTAGAGAATGCACTCTAGTCCATAAAAATAGGAAGAAATGTAAGAAAGCATCAATTTTCTTAGATCTTACTAAGAAAAGGCTAGCTCTTCTGTCATGGGCAAAGGAAGCCATAAAAACCAGACCGGAATGGATTGTGCATTTGCTGATATAAATTGTAACATTGGAATTTCTTCTTCTTCTTCTTCTTCCTCTTTTGTCGCTGTCAGGCATGAGTTTTGCAGTTCATTGTGTCACTGATCCGAGGCCATGCAGGCTCTCGATTTTTGGTGTCTTGCTAAATTCGTAGCTGTAACATTTGCT
>OLMO02000278.1:7196456-7217178 GCA_900291935.2 Cassiopea xamachana | reverse complement strand
ACAGTATCTAGTACAGTCAACAAGCTTTCTCATTAGAATCACTGAATGAATAGATATGATACAAAAGTTCCAAGGATAGAAAGCACAGATGTGAAGTAGATCAATATGATTTTTTGAAGTCTGACATAAAAGTGATTTTTTTGTATACCATTATTTTTAGAGGAGATATAAGTTGATTTTTCACATTGATCATTTGAATTACCTTTAAATGAGAGATAACTCCAGATTCACTAGTGATAACTTTGTCACTCACTCCACCAGGAAAACCATTACTGACAAATGTTATGGCACAATTAGGTGCAACACCAATCAAATACTTTGCTGTCAGGCAATGTTTATAGTTGTTGTATGATGCAGATGCGGCAGCTAGGTCTTTCCGTGGTGATGCAATCCGAAACTCTGTGCAGTCTATTATAATCCTGCAATTGGTTATATCACCAAATGACCCAGGTAAACAGCATTTGTTCTTCTCTTGGGAAGGAAGTTCTCCCATCATCCCAACAAAAAATATCTCATGCATTGCATATAAATAAGTCATGACAATATTCTTTATTGTTGTTTCACTTACTGAGTATCTAGATGCCAGGTCAAAATATGGGAGATCCAAGCGAAGCCTCAATAGAAGTATCAGAAGCTGATCTTCAAGACAAATTGACTTGACTGGGAACCCAGACCACAAGTTAAGGGGCGAAAACTTCTCAATGGTGTTAACAATAACTTGGAAGACAGACCTATCAATGCCTGTATAATTCTTTACATCAGAATCACTCAGATTTTTAAAGCAAAAACGCATCTTATCCAGTCTTTTAATTTTCTCCAATAAGTCCTTTACATTGTAGGCTTCATCTCCAGTGCTTTCGGATACATTACCTTTTGGTAAAAAGCTAGTTTCACTGAATTGTTCTGCAGCATAATTTTTGGCTTCTGCAATACATTCTTCTTCTACTGCTGCTGCTGCAGCTTCCGAATTCAGAGTACTAGGTAAACGTACTGATCTTTTCACCACCTGCTCATTTGGGGCCCCTCGAAGATTGACGCTTGGAATTGCTCCTTGACGTAAACGACGTTTTTTGAATAAAGCTGGCGTATCCGTTATTGGTACATACATTTCAGCTTCAGTAAAATGCCTTGAGCACACATATGAGGAGCTAGTTGGTGTAAAATTCTCACGCCTTATGCGGCATACCCATGCTTTAAGCAACTTGGCATCTTTTGGGTATCAAAAAAAAGATAAATCTGGGTACTTTGAAGAAGATGAATAGCAACCATAGGCAGAACAGTAATTCGGCATGTTTATATCAAGTAATCCGAGAAAGTATATCTTAATTCAGCAATACAGTTTAACACAACGCGAAAAATATCAAAACGAAATAAATATATACACAAACAACAGTACGAATCAGTCATCGGCCTATCTATACTCGATTTTGAAGTTCGAAGAAATCGACCAATAACAATAATTTTTCGACAAGAATGCTTCAAAGAAGTCCACAAACAACGAAACGATAACTGTAATAACGAAAGCCAATAGATTATAACTTGCAAAGCGACAATAATTGATGTAGTACGAGTTCGGAAGTAATTCTGCGTACTGTACTTGGATATAAACAGATGGTTGCTACCGCGTTGCTAAGGAGAATCTTGCTGGCCAATCATAGGCCGTTTCCGCTTTGGTTGCGTATATGGGATCTCTCCCTCGCCTCCTCTCCTCATCGAGGTCGCTGCGCATAGCACAGCTTATTTCCTTCTGACTAAATATATGGTCCTATTGGCTGCTCCAGCACTCTCTAGACAGCAATAAATCAAAATTTGATATAAAAGCTATAGACAACTTTAAATTTTAGTGATATGTAATAGGCCAACACACAAGAAGAACAACCACGTTTTCGCCATGTGATTTCAAAACAAAGAATAACTTAAACACAATTACGTAATGTTAAAAGAGTCTGGGTTCCAGTTTTTGTAATGTCTCTTTACTACATCACTCCTTTGCTTTTAGCGTCCTTATCACGGCCGTATACAGGAGGGTATTGCATATCTGAACCTGTCAGTTGGATTTCTCTGTCTCGTTGATCTACGCACTATCGCTGGTGAAGAATCTCCTTGATCATGTCAGAAATATGACTTGGCAACTCATCATCATCATCATAATCTGAATCCCAGTTTTCTGGTTTTGGTATTCTTTTGAAATGCGATACATTAAGCTTTACTTTACGTTGATCTTTATTTGCTGCAATTACCTGTGTTCCTTTCCTTTCAACGACAACTTACGGGTTTGTATCAAAACGTGTGGTCAACTTGTTTTTCTTTTGCTGTGTTACCAACACGAAATATCCGACTGCTATATCGCTATCTTTGCCCGTCTTTTGACATCACCACACTCTTTGTTGTACTGCTGCTTCTTTTGATCATTATTGAAGGCTTCTTTATGTCTATCAACAATTGATTTCTGTGGTAACATTGGCAATTTGCCACGAATAGTACGATTGAAAAGAAGTTCTGCTGGTGGAACTTTGGTAGTGCAGTGTGGTGTTAATCTGTATTGCAATAGAAAACGAGACAATTCTTGCTGCCATACCCTCCCTTCTGCTTGTGCTGTTTGAATAGCTCTGCCAATGGGCTGCATAAAGCGCTCTACTTCAGCATTGCCTTGAGGCCATTGGGGAGTTGCAGGGATATAATCAATGTCCAACAATGACAAATAGGTCTTGAATTCATCACTGTTAAATTGGGGGCCATTGTCTGTTGTTATCTGGTTAGGTAAACCATGAACTGCAAAGGTTTTGTCTAACTTTGGAATTATGGTTTTTACTCTTGTTGATTTCACTATCTCTACGATCGGAAGACGAGAGTATCGATCAATAATCACTAACAGATATTCACCTGTTGGCATAGGTCCGTAGAAATCGATGTGAACCTTTTTCCAGGGTCCTGTGGGCATTTCCGACACTTGTAGAGGTTGCGGAGGAGCTGGTTGTCCTACAGCTTGGCATGGAATGCAACGATCAACTGTATCTTTTGTGAGCTTGTCAATGTCTGGAAACCAGACTTTCTCTCTCATCAAGGCTTTAGTCTTTGACAGTCCTTGGTGAGACTCATGGGCAATATCGATAGCTCTTTGTCTAAGAGAAGTTGGTAGAACAATTCGTGTTCCGCGTAATGTAATATTGTTTGGACCAATAGTGAGTTCATCTTTGACACTTTTAAGTGGCTTGACAATGTCCATGTCCCAGCGATTTAGTTTTAATGCTGCGCTGAGACCTTTTATTTCTCTGTCATCAGTGGATGCTTTGATAACTTCTTCCATGGACATAGCTTTAGGGACGGCATTCACAGCGAGACAGTGAACATATTTTTCTGTAATCTTTTCTTGTGCAGAAACACTTGATTTAGTCGGATGCCTTGACATGTAATCCGCTGGATTTGATGCACCTGCTTTATAAACAACCGAGAAATCGTATGGTTGTAAGCGAAGAATCCACCGTTCCATTCGGGCAGATTTCTTGGCTTTGTTATGTCCAAATATTGTTTCCAGAGGCTTGTGATCGGTTATCAAAGTGAATGGATGACCAAACAAATATAAGTGAAAGTGTCCAATAGCCCAGACTATATTGAGAGCCTCTTTCTCAGTTTGAGAATATCGTTTTTCAACTGAGGTTAAAGCTCTGCTGGCATAGGCTAAAACATGATAATCACCAGAATCTTTTGTTTGTTGTGCCAAAACTCCAGAAACTCCTACTGGGCTTGCATCGACAGTGAGAATGGTATCTTTTGACTTGTCAAAGTACGACATCACTGGAGCGGTTGTGAGGGCTGCTTTCAATTTATTGAAGGCTTTCTGATGAGCTGTTTCCCATTGAAAATATGCATTTTTCTTGGTCAGCTCTCGTAGAGGGCTAGTTATAGTTGCAAAATTTGGTATATACTTGGCACTATATGTTGGCACTAAGTGTTGGCCATGCCAAGCAAACTACGCGCCTCTTGAATATTGGTTAGCACTGTAGCATTGTTGAGATCTTCCACTCGCTTAGGGTCTGGACGTGTGCGATTTTGTGAAAAGATTTGACCAAAAAATGAGAGCTCTGTTTTGAGAAAACTGCATTTAGAACTGTTCAGGACAAGTCCTTTTTCCGACATCTCTCTAGGCATGCTTCCAGTGCGTTGTCATGTTCATCCCGAGTACTACCAAACACGAAAATATCATCAGCAATATTCTTAACACCTTTGATACCCTGTAAATGCTGTTGTAAGGTGTTTTGACACAACTCTGCAGCTGCATTTGTACCATAATTCAAACGAGTATACCGGAAAAGTCCTATATAGTTCCAGTCTACAATTGTTCTAGGATTAAAGGAATACTTATAAATGTCTCTCTCAGTTGCAATCTGAACAAATTTTGGTGAGGTTATATCTGAACCTCTGGTATTACATTCTTGCTGAGTGATATAATGTGGTAGCTCTATGTCAACATATTTACTTAAAATTTTGTAAGGAAATTTTAATCTTGCAACATTTCTGAGATTTTCAAGAGATGGCCATTCAAGATTTCTGAGTATGAAAATCTGGCTGCTTTCGTTTGCACTCGCTCAAGTGATTCCTTCTGAGTTTTAAGGTGTGGGTCCCAAGCAGCTGAGGCATATTCTAGCTGAGGTCTGACTAGTGTGTAATAAGCAGCACACTTTATCTCCTTTGGACACATGGAGAGGTCCCTCTTGAAAAATCCTAGAGATCTATTTGCCTTGCAGACAACACTTTCTTTGTGACATCCTCATTTTAGATCTTTGTCGATCTCCAGTCCTAGATAAGGGTAATGCTTAACACTGACTAACATTTCATCATTTAAACTGTATTGATAAGAGCAGCTTGCTCTCCTTCCAGAGATTTACGGTCTATGACACTTTCCAACATTAAAGTTCATTTGCAATTTATTTGCCCATTTGCCAATAGAATCAAAATCATGTTGAAGCTTGTTATAATCATTTTTATTATTTACTTCGCGATAGAGTAGACAATCATCTGCAAATAGGCGAAGGCGTGAAAGCTCAACGTCCTTGTTTATATCGTTGATGAACAGGAGAAACATTAAAGGACCTAAAACAGTTCCTTTTGGAACCACTGATGTCACTAACGGCTGATGAGTTTTCACCGCCTACCATCACGCTCTGACTTCGATCACTAATCCAGGAAGATATCCACTTACCAATACTTGTGCCTGTTATAATACCTTATTTGTCTAGCGTCACTAGAAGCTTTTTATGCGGTACAGTATCAAAAGCCTTACTAAAGTCCAGTATCAATAGGTCCGTTACGTTACGAAAGCTCCTGTTTCTTGTAATGTCCTCTAATGTTTCTATTAATTGAGTTTCACATGATCACTTTGCACGAAAACCATGTTGGTTGCTAAGTATGATGTTGAATTGTTCACAGTGATCCATGATATGCTTGTAAATTATATGCTCCAGTATCTTACATGGTACTGCAGTCAGAGAGATGGGCTTATAATTAGCTGCATTGTCTTTTCTTCCTTTTCTTTTGTAAAAAGCAACAATATTACCTTTCTTGCATGAATATGCAACAACCCCAGTTATGATAGATCTATTGAAAATGACTGTAAGAATAGGGGAAATTTCTAAAGATAATGCTTTTAGTACCTGAGTAGGACTCTTGTCTGGACCACATGCCTTTGATGGATTCAGTTTATCTAAGAGCTTGCACTGGATTGTAATATCTCGGATATCTGGAACAAAGTTTCTATTTCCACACATGAGAATCTCAGTTTCTACTTCTTGTGCGAATACTGATTTATATTCACTACTCAGGATTTCTGCCTTGCTTTTTGCATCAGTACATTCAATTCCATTGTCTGTTAAGGTTGATATACCTGTGGTATCTCCCCTTGTTGCCCTGATAAATGACCAAAATTTCTTGGACGTTAAGTATTTTGTGGGACTATCCTCATCACATTTTGATACATCCAATAGATCCAGTACATAATCATTGTGTGCAGCATTGACCTGCTTCTTTATCAATCTCGTCATATCTTTGAATACCTTCTAGTCCGGCAGAGGAATTGGATTTTTCAACCTAACCTGGAAATTTTGTATATAGTTTTTTCATGATTGATTTCTATTACCAAAAGCCCCTACCTTCAGATTCTGCGTGGCATTTTGTTTCCTGTGAGCATTTTGAAAAATTCAAGATGGCAGCCATGAGATGGCGAGATGGCCACCACTATGCGCTGTTCATGCTAGGTATCGAATTGTGGCTTAGTAATATTGTGTTTGAAGGATATATGCCAGTGCTTCCCAAACCTGAGGAACCCTCTCCGTAAGGGTAATAGACTCAAGACATTTAGGGGAAATTACATTTGAATTTAAGGCAACATCATCAATTACAAGCAATAATTAAGAAAATACCACTAGATTGGATAATAGATTGATGTCAAAATGCGCCACCTAGTACTGCATTTTCTGGTATATAACCCTCACAGCAGATAGCCCGCGGTGCCTAAAACGAAATGACGTGTATAGATTGCAAATTTCATTAGATAGCCCGCACCGCCGTATAACCCGCACCAATTTTCAAGTGACATCAATCTCCATCACTTTCAGAGAAAATCCGGCAAGCAAAAGGTTTTTTTGCGAGGGGTCATCCTTCTCCAAAAATTGTTTCAACAGATTGTCCGCACCACCGTATAAAATGCATAGTCCTTGGGTTATCTCCAGGAAATTACGGTATTGATCCAAAAGTACATACTGTCAGTCGTATTTGGTGATGGGGTTGCTTTCATTGTATTGTAGCCGTTGGGGGAACAGAAAGAGAAAGGATGGGGAGCACAGATTAATGCACAGAGGAGAGCATCTCAGCATTACCATCCTCACTTGTTGACTATATTGCTTTTCTATATAGCCTGTGCTTTTTCCTAATCATTTTCCTTATTTTATTATTGACCCAAGGTAGATTCTATCTTTCTGAAATGTTCTTCTGGCGAATTTCTTGGTTGATAGAATCACTAAGTTTGCTTGAGAAATTTTCCCACATTTCCTCTGCAGATATTTTATCAACAAGTGGACTTATTACTTCTACACAAAAAGATTTTAATTCATCTTTGATAGCTGCCATGTTTCCCAGCTTATACATGTACAACTTCCTTGTCTTTTTTTCCTGAGTGTTACTTTTATATTAACCTTAGTAATGATAATGTCCCGATCACTCACTCAGGGCTCTATCCGAACATCATTTATCAAGTCTGGGTTTGTTGTAAAAACCAAGTCTAAGATTGCATTTGATCTTGTTGGGGACTTGTTCACTTGTGTCAAGTCATGAATTTCAAGAGAAGAGCCACGACGAAAACATCTTGTCCTCTTTATTTATTTCGACATTCCATTAATTACCAAAATTAGGACTTAGCCAATAGACATACACGGTTTAATGATATAAACGATATTGACATAAACGATATCCTCAGTTAATAAAAAAGTGCCAGTGGGAGGTTTTATAAATGGGGAAAAACAAATGGGAAATCACGAAAGTAAATTCACGGGGAGACGATAAAGGGGAAACGTGTTCAACAGTGTTAACAGCGCCTCGTCAGCCATTAGAGATCATATAAAAGACACTGGTCACAGTGCCTCAATAGACGACTTTTGTATTATCGATAGAACCAACAACGAACTTGATTTACTTATACATGAAAGTCTTCTTATTCTTAGAGATCGCCCCACGCTTAATTTTCAGAGCTCCTCAATTCCCCTTTGTTTATTTTAGTTCCCTAAGGCTCTTAGTCACGTATTCCTTACTTACATTATAGCCTGTTTACCATAGTCCCCTTGTTTTGATAGTTTAATTTCCTTATTTAGGCAATATATGTTTTGGCTGGTGTTGTTTTTCCCTAATAGGCTTTTTCCCTTTATGGTCTCCCTGTGAATTTCCTTTCTTGATTTCCCACTTGTTTTTCGCACTTGTTTTCCCCATTTATAAAACCTCCCGCTGGCACTGTTTTATTAACTGAGGATGAGACATGATGTCTCGAAACGTATTAATATCGTTTATGTCAATATCGTTTATGCTATTAAACCGTGAATGTCTACTGGCTAAGTCCTAATTTTGGTAATTAATGGAATGTCGAAATGAATAAAGAGGAAAAGATACTTTTTGTCGTGGCTCTTCTCTTGAAATTCATAATGTAGCTGTGATTCCCAAGAAATGCTTCAATATCAAGTCATGATCATTCACAATATCTACTAAGAATTGGTTTAATGTATATCCATATTCAGGGTTTCTCCTGCGTTCCTGGAGCCACAATCTACCTGGAAAAGGGAACGTGTAACGTTGTAGAGGTGCAGCAGCTTGTTCCAACTAGAAAACTGACTGAGATTTGTGTGGAATATCTTGTAACCGAAAGGGGGCAAAAGTTTTCTAGGAGGTACTAATCAGTGTATCCCGTCATACCAATTAGCACTGGGCCAGCGCGGTGGGAAATTGGCCTATCACTCCCTATATGAATTAATTCCATCGAAATATACCTGCCGTTCCTGTTGAGTCATCGGATTTAAACCAAGGCTCAAGCGCATCACATGGAATCAATCCAAGGGGCAGGTGTGATGTGCCGCAAGACAGCGACTGCCCCAAACCAAAAACAAGCAATAGGAAATTTTCTCAAAAAATAACAAAACTCCAGATGGCAACCTATAATGTGCGCACCTTGTCTGACGATATTAAACTTGCCAATCTGGAAGAAGAATTGGAAAAAATCAACTGGGATATTATTTGAATCAGCGAAATGAGAAGACCAAATTCAATTCTTGAACTTGCTAATGGAAATGTACTTTACTGTAGTGGAAACAACAAAAAGGAAAGAGAAGCTGGCTTACTTGTCAAAAAATATCTACAAGGAAACATACTAAATTTCAGAGCTATTTCAGAGCGCTTAGCTGTAATTACCATCCAAATTTCGAAGAGGTACTTGATGAAAATCATTCAAGTATATGCACCAACCTCTCTATCATCCCAAGAAGACCTTGATGAATTTTATGACAATCTTAACACCGAACTTGACAGGCCAGACAATGCATCTCACTTCACCACCATCATGGGGGACTTTAATGCCGAAGTTGGCAGAGGAAATGAAGACTGCATGGGTAACTTCGGATATGGAGACAGACCTGACAGAGGCGGGGATTTAGTCAATTTTGCTGTGTCACGAGGTTACAAAATCATGAACACATGTTTCAATAAGAAGATCAGTCGACGATGGACTTGGAGGAGCCCGAATTTTGAAACATTCAATGAAATAGACTATATCCTGTCTAATCATCCACAGACTATCATCAACATTGATACAATCACTCGAGTGAACACAGGAAGTGATCACTGATTGCTAAGATATCAAATTAAGATCAGCAGAAAAATGGAAAGACATAAGCTGCTCCGCTCTAAACTCACACCAATTAGAGTGAAAAAAGATCTAATACAAGAGTTTAACATTTCACTTAAACATAGATTTTCTGCTTTAGAAAATGTGGATGAAAACAACACAGATAGAAATAAACTTAGCCACATTATTACGAATTCTCTAGTCGAAACATCAACCAAATATAAGGAAAACTCTGAACGTAGTAAAAAATTGTCTCAGGAGACAAAATATCTGATGAAAAGGCGCAGATATGTGAAAAAACTTACAACTGCTAGAGAAAAAATTGAAGCTGTAGAGCTCAACAATTTAATCAGAAAGAAACAGAGATAGGACTTCAGAAATTTTAGAACAAATACTATCAAAAAAGTAGTCCAAGAAGGTAGAGGATTCAAAATGGCCAAAAGGAAGCTCAACTCAGGAAAGCTCCAATTCACCGGAGTCCTTGAAGAGGATGGATCACTAACAACAGACAGAGAAGGAATTGTTAGAAGAGCAAAGGAATTCTATGAAAATCTCTACTCTTCCAACAGAGTAGAGCCTGTCGAAGAACCATTTACTGAGAAAAAGTTCCAAAAATTTCCTAAGATTGAACCATGGGAAGTAATTCTTGCAGTTAAGCAGTCCAAAAAAGGGAAAGCTCCAGGTCAAGATAATATCACCATAGACCTTATAGAAGCTGTAGGAGAAGAAATATACAGGAAAATTGCCCATCTTTTTAATGAATGCATCACGGAAAGTGAAATACCCGATAGCTGGAATGAAGCAATTGTGATCTTGCTTTTAAAAAAATGTGATCCCGAAAATATTTCAAATTATAGACCAATTAGTCTACTAAATAACACCTTTAAGTTGTTTACAAAGATTATTACCAACCGTGTAACCCAATCATTAAATGAAAATCAACCAAGAGAACAAGCGGGATTTAGAAAAGGATTCTCTACAATGGATCATCTGCACGCCGTTAACCAACTCATAGAAAAATGTGCAGAATATAAGATCCCCTTGGCGGTAGCACTAGTAGATTATAATAAAGCTTTCGACTCTTCTGAAATCCAAGACATAATTGAGGCATTAAAAGAGCAAGAAGTCGATGAAGTGTATATAGAAGTCTTAAACATATCTATCGTCAGGCAAAATCATTCATTAGATTGCACAAATATTCCAAACCCTTCAAGCTCAAGATAGGTGTCAGACAAGGAGAGACAAGTTCGCCAAAGCTGTTCACGGCTTGTCTTGAAAAAGTATTTCTTAACCTAAATTGGAACCATAAAGGCATCAAGATAGACGGCGAATATTTAAACTATCTTAGATTTGCTGATGACATCATATTATTCTCATCCAACCCTAGGGAATTACAACAAATGCAACAGGAATTAAACCAAGAAAGCTTAAAGTTTGGCCTAAGCATGAACATAAAGAAAACTAAAATAATGAAGAATGAATTAATGAATGAAAACATCAACATCATCATAGAAGGAAATGAAATTGAAGTAGTTCAAAATTAGATCTACCCAGGACAGCTTATTTCAGCTACTTCTACTAGCAAAGAATTGGAAATCAAGAGAAGAATTACAAAGGGTTGGCAGGCATTTGGTAGAGCAAGCTCAATCTTTAAAAACAAAGATATCCCAATAATCCACAAACGTCAAGTCTATAACCAATGTATCCTGCCAACTGTCACCTGTGGTGCGGAGACATGGAATTTGACGAGAAAAGAAGTCATTAAATTGAGAACAATGCAAAGGGCCCATGAAAGAATAATGCTCAACTTAATATGGCGCGAGAGAAAAACAGTAGAGTGGATTAGAATCCAAACGAAAGTAAGGGATATAATGCAAACCATCAATGAATTAAAATAGAACTGGGCCGGTCACTCAGCGAGAAGAACCGACAACCGGTGGACAACTAAGATAACACATTGGACACCGAGAGGCCATAAGAGAAGCAGAGGAAAGCAAAACACCAGATGGCAAGACGACCTAGACAAAGCCGAGAAGAACTGGCACAGAACAGCACAAGATCGTCAAGATGGAAATAACTAGGAAAGGCTTATGTCCAACTACGGACCTTTACAAGCTGAGAAGAAGAAGATATTCAGGGTTTGGTTGAATTGACATATTTTCCCATTCTATGCTAGGAGTATTAAAGTTACCAGTTAGGAGCACAATTGGGAGGCTGTTGTTTTAGGTTGATAGATCTTTAAGAGACCTTTACAGCTCTAATAGAGGGTCAATATTACTGTTTGGCTGCCTATAGAGACACCCAACAAAGATAGGTTTGGCTCCAGATAGGGTTACTTTGATCTATTTAGTCTCACACTGGGTGTCAAGATAAGAAATTTCTGTGGATGATATTCTCAGATGTGATGCCACAAATACCCCTCCACCTTCTTCAGCTCTGTCTTTTCTTGCTATGCTATAGCTTTCAGGGAACACCTCAGCTGAGCTATATTTGTAATCTACGTGAGATTATGTGCCTCAAACTACATCTGGATCATGCTCTGCTATCAATTCTAGCAATTGATGTTGTTTTTGTGTTAATCTTAAACTTCTACAATTTACAATCATAATCTTTATACTACTCTTCTTTAAACTCCTTGAATTTGTAGTTGTTCTTTTTACTTTTCACTATCCTAATACTAGCCACTGATGACTCCTTTCTTCTGTTTGGACGTGAGGACGGCTAGGGGATGAGTACTGCTTGGGGCTATTTAGTACTAGTGTTGATGCTTGAGTTACATTAAGATCTGGATAACATGAAAATTGGGGACAGGATATCAACTTCATTTATGGACTTTACATTGTTTCCTCAAATTGGGTAATCCACAGCCACAACATATCCACTCTATACTGGTGTTTTATAAAGCATTTACTTGCAAAAAACAGTTCTTTAATGTTATTGTTTGACACTCAGCCTACCTGCTTCTTGATTTTTGCCTAATTTCAGCTTCATTTTTCTTATGGAAATGTTTCTCATAAAAACTGAGTATAATTACAAAAAAATATTATTGTTAATTTTGCAAAATAAGATACTTTACTGCTTAAATCTGCTTCAAGAATCACAATATTATTTTCTCTTCTGCTATTTAGAGAAATAATCAATTCAGGCAGATAATTTTTTGTTAAACTATTTTTGTAATTGAAAGTATTCATTCCATGGACAGTAAATGCTATGAATTGTCTATAATGATATATTTTGTACCAAAAGTTCAAATAGAATCTAGATGATGTAAGCGGAAACTATCCAATATAATATGCTGGGTTACAATTTAAAAAATGCATAGAAGCTCTTGAGCTACTTAAGAAGGAATTCAGCTCTTCCATTACTGAGCTGGGTAAACATATCAATCACATTTTGATTGAAGTCAATTGAATCTCTAGCAAGGATCTTTTCTATTGAATGCATAGCCAAAGCATTGAGTCTATCCTCAGAAATTGTGCTTCTCAAGAAGTTTCCACTCTTTTTAGAGTTGAGAAGCACCTCTCCGTTTCATAGGATATCACTGGAGCAGTAATAATGGGTTTCAACAAAAGCGCAGTTTCAGAGCAAATTTCAGCTAAGTTGCTTTCAATAAAAAGTTAGAGAAGTGGAACTGTTCCACAGCCATGCCTAAATTCTGGTCTGCTATAGATCTCAGAGAGTTCAGAATGAAGCTTCATTTCATCAAGAAAAGGAAATGATGCTGCAACACCTTCTACAGCCTTTTTGGGAAGCATTACTCAAAATTTGTGAATGAACTACTTTCAAAAGAGTAGCTGCAACAAGATGTCCAGTAACTGCAAACCTAGAGCTACAATGTGATATTATAATATCACAAACTTTCTCCAATATCATTGAAATTTGCTCATCAAAATATACACACCTGGGCCTTTTTGCCAGAGGCTCCTCTTTTAC
Source organism: Cassiopea xamachana (assembly GCA_900291935.2). Taxonomy (NCBI): domain Eukaryota; kingdom Metazoa; phylum Cnidaria; class Scyphozoa; order Rhizostomeae; family Cassiopeidae; genus Cassiopea; species Cassiopea xamachana. Next base: position 7,203,869 of record OLMO02000278.1, on the reverse strand, counting down.
AGAACAGGAGTCATTTTCAATTCAATTCAATTCAAATTCAAATTCAAATTCTACTACTACTACTACTTACTACTGACAATAACATATAGCAACATAGTTAAATGCAATATAACCATAAACAAAATTTGATAACGCAACGAAGTATGCTTCAAACAATGTAGTAGAATTCTTGTAGGAGGAGCTCTTAAAGTAGGTAAACTAACGTGATAAGAGCCCCCCCTCCTAGTTGCTATGCATGGTCAATTCATGTGTTTGCCATTTGCTAAAGTCTATGTTACTTTCTTGTCAAATAGAGTGTAACAGGTGCACTTTCACCTTTTTTTTAAAAGAAAACTTGGAAGTAGAATGTCTGAGTTCAACTGGCAAGTTATTCCATAATGTTGCCCCCATATATTGTATACTTTTTACACCATACTGCACTGTATTTTTCCTAACCAAGTAAAAATTACCACGTACTGATTGTCTCGTTTCGTAATGATGAATGGATGAATTTGATGAGAAGAAATTATGAAAACAGACAGGTGCTATTTTATTGGTTGATTCAAAAACAAATGTTAACAATTTCAGTTTAAAAATATCAGATAGTCTAAGTAATTTCAACTCTCTAAAGATAGGAAGAGAATGTGCTAGATGGCTTTGATTTGAAATTGCCCTGACAGCTCTCTTTTGCATTTTAAATATAGGCTCGGTATATGACGTATACGCTTGACCCCAGACAATAATACCATATTGAAGAAATGAAAGAAACAGAGCATTGTAGTCATTGTGAAAGATATCTGGGACTTTTTTCTCTGACATTGTTGATTGACTCCACAAAATTTCTAAAGCATGTCTGAATGAAGGTTGAGTTGATTTGGTACTTTTGCAGCTGGGCATACAGAACATCTACATGTGGCATCAACTGGTGGAAAAATTTCAGGTAGAGTTTGAAGCTCCTGTACTCAAGCCACATCAGGAGGCCACTTGCATCACAAACACTAGCTTTCTCCTTTTTCCAGGTATTTATTATCTTCCTAACGCACTCCTCCAAGTCATCCTTATGCTCAAAAATAGTAGAAACAATATTACTTTCAAAGTTCCACCTGATCTGCACAGATCTAGGAATTTTTATGGCAACACAATCATCAAGGCACAATACTCTCTTTGTAGGGTGAAAGAAGAAAACAGAAAATTCATTAAGGTGTGCAAAGAATACTCTTACATTGTCATTTTGTGAAATAGCCTGTTGCAGAACAAGATGAGGATTATGGGCATAGCTATAAAAATAATAAGGGTTGGGGTATGCTTCTTTTACAATGCTCTGAACACCCCAACGCTGGCCACTCTTTACTGCCTCAGTACTGAGGCACCATCATAATATTGTGCAACACGTTTTACATTAGCAGATATATTAGCACTGATTACATTAGCAGATTTGTTTTCAGCATTACCTTGTGGTAAGTCACAGAATGACCAAAAACCTTTCCATACACATTATACCTAAAGGGTAGCAGCTTGACAGTATTTGTTTTGCAAAAAATGCAACCTTCAAGCAATTCCCAACATGACAACTACACCAGTCATTCACACCAGACTGGGTCCAAGCTGTTTCTTCTTGAGAATCTCCAAAAATCAGGCAAGGAAAGCAATAAACTTTTCCTGAGTGACTACAGCCAGCAAGCCAACTGTGCTTTGAGTACCAATTTTTGGTGAAGCGACATGAAAACAACCCTGACTTCGTCAATAGTAGCGAAGCCTATCAGGGCCTACACACTTCACTTCCAATTTTTCTTCAAGAGTTAACTGGCTGAAATGACGACTTTGAAGACTTTTAACAGTATTCATAGCTATAGAGTGCAGTAAGGATGGCAAAATAGAAAGTTGTCAAGAGCTACCAAAGACTGCAAATAGTTTACGGATCGGCCTCCAGTTTACGGTTAGCTTGCTGTAAACGCGTAAGTTTTCCCTTGTTTATTTACAACTGATGTGGGGAGCAGAAGCTCAATAAAGCCAGAAAAACTGTGTTCCCTAGAAGTAGAACACTCGTTCTACAAGCCTATCTACTTGTCATTGTTGTACATTGAGTTCTAGTCTCAATAGTTTCAATAAACAAAGGGGAAACTATTGAACGATTGCGTTATGATAAGGACAATAGAAGTATTCACGGTTAAGCGCACCTCTTTCGAAAGAGTGCACGCTGCTCAGTTGTTTTAAGTATTGACAGTTAAAAGTTTTTTCTAAATGCGAGAGTAGTATTAACGTTGATTAAGTTTCGAAGAGCCTTAATTAGGTTATCTGTATAAGTTGCTCTATAATATTACTGAATTCGATGCTCTATAATGCTACAATCTTCGAAACTTCAATTGCTGAATTCCACATGGATAAACTTTTGCGTCCAGAACGCTTTGATGCTGTTCCTAATACATCGGGCGCAGTAAAGCATGGACTCATTGGAAGCGAACTTTCAATGGATTTATCACATCAATCGATACGACCGTACAAACTGTTAATAAGCTTGACATTCTAGTTAACTATGTGTCATCTGATGTTTGTGAACATATCACAGAATGCAATGATTTCGAATCAGCAATGGTTGTGCTTGATTCGATGTATAATGTACCGAAGAATGAAATATTTGCAAGGCATCTGTTAGTGACACGACGTCAACAAGTTGAAGAGACTCTAAATGGTTATTTAAACGCTTTGAAATTGTTGGCCAAAGACTGCCAGTTTAAAGCAGTAACAACTCAAGTCTATAAACAGGAAATGATATGAGATGCATTTATTAATGGAATTCTTCGCAGCACATTCGCCAACGTCTTTTAGAAAGCAACGAGCTAACACTAGATTCAGTTTTCACGCAAGCGCGCTCATTAGAACTTGTACAAAAATCGTCTGACCAGTACAATACTACTTCTATGTTAAATGCTACAAGTATTGAGGATAACCCATCAGATTTAAACGCCATTACTTCTAAACGCACTTTATTCTTTTGTGGAGGACCACGTTATAATCGTCAGTTTTGTCCAGCCAAGGATGCAGTCTGTCATAACTGTGAGAAACCAGGCCATGTTGCAAAAGTATGTCAGTCAAAGCGCAAAAATTCATCTTCAAAAGTGACATCGGCTTTTACTCATCCGGCATTAGCTTCAGTGATTGCAACATCTAAATCACCAGAAAGTCTTCAAAGAACAATAATTGATGCTTATGTCGATAATAAACATGTAAACGCCTTAATCGACACTGGAAGCTCGGACAGTTTTATTTGTAATAGGTTAGTGCGAAGCTTTAACTTGAACTCTATTCCTACTCGATCTTCCGTATGTATGGCAGAATCAACAGTAACAGTCAATGTCACTGTAGATTTATAAATAAATGATACTAATTATGGCAGAACAAAATTGTCTGTTCTAGAAAACCTCTGCTCTGACATAACAATTGGACAGGACATTCCAAGTCAGCATCAAGAATTAATTGTCAAATTTGGTGGAAGCAAGCCTCCTTTTTCTGTTTGTGATCTATCAACTATGAATTTAGAGCCATTGTCTCTGTTTTCAGGCTTGAAACCAAACTGCAAACCAATTGCTGTAAAGTCCCGTCGTTATAGTCAGAACGACCGGAAATTCATTGAATTAGAAATTCAACGCATGCTGAAAGAAGATAATATTGAACCAAGCACATCTCCTTGGCGAGCTCAAGTTCTTGTGACAGTCAATGATAGGCATAAAAAACGTATGGTGATAGATTACTCACAGACTATCAACCAGTACACACAATTAGATGCCTACTCATTACCTCGTATAGATGATCAAATTAATGAACTTGCTAAAAACTCTGCATTTAGTACCATTGATCTCAAAGAAGCATACCACCAAATCCCTATACGCTCAGATGAGCGTCAGTATTTTTCCTTCGAGGCAGAAGGCAAGCTTACCAACCCAAATGGTTGCCATTTGCAGTCACAAATGGAGCGGCTTGTTTCCAGAGGAATATCAACGAGTTCATTGAACGACATTCTCTAAAGAAGACGTACGCATACTTGGATAACGTAACTGTTGCTGGCAAAGATCAAGCTGAGCATGACGAAAACCTATCAAGGCTCCTTGATGCATGCAAAAGGGATAATTTAAAGCTGAATAATTCTAAGAGTGTATTTTCAGTATGCACTATCTGTCTACTTGGTTATCAAGTATCCTTCAATGAAATTCGTCCAGATCCAGCACGTTTGCAGCCCTTGCGAGATATACCACCACCTGAAAATATGAAGCTTCAAAAGAAAACAGTTGGATTATTCGCATACTCTATCAAGCAATACAACGTTCCCATTACCACAGTCAGCCATAGAAGCATTTAATTTGTTAAAGCGGGAAATTGAAAGCTCTGTAGTTGCTGGTATAGATGAGTCTAAAGCATTTGTTATTGAGACTGACACATTCGACTTCGCTATTGCAGATACTCTTAATCAAAAAGGCAGACCGGTTGCCTTTTTCTCTCGTGGTCTCAATCGTAGCGAGCTTAACCATTCATCAGTGGAGAATGAAGCATACTCTATTGCCGAATCCATTCGTCACTGGGGAAATTATCTGTTTGGAAAGCACTTCAACTTAGTTACTGATCAGAATTCTGTGCGTTTTATGTTTGATAAAACAAGATCAACAGCGACTTTCCATCTGGCAAATCTCCATGGACAGTTGATATAATTCAATTCTGATTTCATTTTCTTGCCAGTCTTGTGAATACTAGGGCTTTAGGTGAGTATGTAGAACTAGTACGGTGTGCCTAGTTCCTCATGAACACAGGGGCGGATCTAGACAATTTCATGACTGTCGCACATAGGGCGTGGCTCGTTAGTAGGCGTGGGCAAATCAAGGAATTCTGCGACTGTTTGCTGTGGGGCTGGTGAAGTTAGTCAAAATAAATTGCACATGTTGAGGACGTAAATATTACACCATAACACATATTAAAATTATGCCATGCAAGCGAGGTACTCATATAATTATAATTCCCAATTCTAATTACAACATTAACCCTAACCAATGCTCCAACCCACTACAGTACTCAGAGTTTTATAACTGAATTACTGCTAATATCTCATGCTTCATTATAAGCAGGGGCGGATCCAAGGAGGGCTGGGGGTCACGGTCCCCTCCCAAATGGCAACATTTCCTATAGCAAACACTTGTGTTAAGAAACTTCCAACATTAAAAAGACAATAAAATGAATCAGATGGGCCCTAAAAGTCCAGCACTAGCCCTTCCACTGGTTTATAAGACATATAGCCAGTTACCTAAAGTATTTCACGACGTATTTCACAAATTCCATGTAACTGAAATGTATGTCAATACAAAAATTTGCTGTGAGCATGGGGAATTACCATTCTCAGGATCATTCCCCAGCAATATGAAATATGATCCTGCAAGGTACCTGCTCTCTGCAATTGATTTCAGATTGGTTTCAGGCATGTTTAAGGAGAAAGAGAACATAATTTAATATTGAAAATTATATGTTGAAATGTACCTTGCAGCTACGACTCTTTCATCACTCATAATGCGAAGGCATGCATCATTCTTTGGAATGTCGCTGCTAACAGATAAGTCTTCGGCTAACAGGATTTGCCGAGCTTCGCTAATTTATAATTAACCGATACTTACCTGTAAGTTGAAGGTTGATTGTAATTCTATGAGTTACCAGCCAGGAGTGAAGGAGTTGTACGAGAGAGAGCGCAGCGCAGGAGCCAACCAGATTTTAAAGATAACAACAGTTTTGTCAAGTCAGAGTGAAGGAGTTGGGAGGGAAAATCAAAAACAGCAAAATATGGGATGGGCGTACAACTCCTTCACTCCTGGCTGGTAACTCATAGAATTACAATCAACCTTCAACTTACAGGTAAGTATCGGTTAATTATAAATTCTATTTCGTTAGCAGCCTACGTCGTTACGTAGTTGTACGAGATTTTAGAGATGACAAAGACAAACACTGTTGTCAAATGGAAAACAGAAATCTCCAGTATGAAAATTCAGGAAATACAATGGAAATTAGGCAATCATTTGAAAAACAACAAAACTCAATTATACAATAGAAAACTTAACTAACAGCTAAGATTAATCGAGTTCAAAATTGCATGTCTTCAAAATAGGCTTATTATAATAGCGTTGGAAAACCTGCTCGTTGGACCATCCAACAGAGTTCATAATGTCAATCACACTGATGCTTTGGCTTGTTAAATAGGAAGAAGACGCTGATCTGGTGCTATGAGCCTTGAATTTTGTAGTATCTATTCCAGCTGCCAGAAGCGAAGACTTTATCCATCTAGAAATGGAATCCTTTGAAATAGGGGAATATGGCTTTGTAAAACTAAGGAGCAACTGCTTTTCATTACCCCTAAGAATAGCTGTTCTCTTTATATATTCATCAAGATGAGAAACAATGCAAATTTTCTCATCTGGTGGATACTTTAAGAACTCTAAAGGTTTGAGATGATGATCAATACGTGATTGTTTCAACTTATAAACGATAGGAAAAACATACTTATCCTGAAGCTTAGTCATATTATCAACTCGTAAGTAACTAATCGTTTGGCACCTTTGACCGCTTAAAAGGGACAATAGGAAAGTGACTTTAAGTGATAATTCTTTAAGACTCATTTGAGAAGGAGGTTTTTGCTTACGGAAATAATCAAAAACCAAATTCAAGTCCCATATTTCCCTATGTCTGGGGAAAGCAGGCCTTAACTCAAAGATGCCCTTCATAAACCTTATAACAATAGGTAATTGACCAAAAGGGGTATCTGTTCCTAATAGTAGCACGGATGATAGTGCTGATCTAGCGGTGTTAATAGCGCTGTAAGACAGACCCTTGTGGTATAAAGAAGTAAGGAAATCTAAGGCTTCTGAAACAGAGGGTGAAAAAATACTGGTATGGTGTTCCCGACAAAATAGGAGCCATTTTTGCAAGGACGAGTTATACTGAGATTGGGTGCCTTTTCTCCAAGATGAGAGGATTATATTAATAGTAGATGGAGAGAACCCTTGACCTGTCAATTTTTCCCTGATAACAAACATACAAGAATTGTCACTTTGTTGTACAAGGGATGTTTCCTCCCTGGGAAACCTGGAAGTGACAGGTGATTGGGAGAGGGGTTCAAAACCACTGGAGCGTGGACAATCATCGAAGATAGTATTGGGTACCACGACTGTGAAGGCCACTTTGGCACAACCATCACACCTCGAGCCTTCTCCTGTCTTATTTTCTGAAGTGTCTGCAGAACACAGCTAAAGGGAGGGAAACGATAAAAATTAATACCAGACCAGCAAATAGAAAAAGCATTTATAAACTTTGCATCAGGATATGGTCTATATGAACAGAAAACAGAAAATTGTTTGTTGAGGCGAGAGGCAAATAAATCTATTTCGGGTTCAAAATCCAAGGAAGATA
>OLMO02000278.1:7167099-7196170 GCA_900291935.2 Cassiopea xamachana | reverse complement strand
TGCTGCTAACAGCTCTAGATAGTTGATGTGATGAGTAGCCTCGTGAGCGGACCAACGTCCTCCTGTGGAGGTACCATTCATTGCAGAACCCCAGCCTAATAGGGAGGCATCGGAATAGACTATGGCTATAATTGGGGCATGAACAATAATTCTATAACATGTAAATATGTTATCTAGCCACCACTTAAGCTCAATTTTAGCATGATCAGACAGTGACATCATTGCTTTGCAATTCCCTTTATTCAATTTCAAAGCCATTGCCTTGTCCATTTCAAGCCGCCGATAATACAAGGCGCCAAATTGAACGCCTGGAAGACTCGATACAATATACCCGATGATCTGCGCAACATATTCAATCGAGAGTGCATTTTTTGTCTGGTACATTTTGTTTACCTGATCATAGACTTTATGTCTTTTAGAATCGGTGAGAAACACTCTCATAGTAACAGAATCAATGACAAATCCAAGAAATGTTAACTGTTGTTTCGGGGTAAATTGTGATTTGTCTGGGTGTATGACAAAACCTAATGCCCTGTTTACACTACAACTTTTAACCTGGGTTAAGCTCAACCTAGGTTCAACCCGGGGTCAACCTACTTTCGTTTACACTGCATTCATTACAAAGTGCAGTGTAAACGCAAAGTTGGGTTGACTCTGGGTTAACGTAGCTACGCATGCGCTTTGTGGCGATTGGAGCACGACACGAAGCCAACTTTCAAAATGGTGGGTGCTAATGATCAGAATGTGCTTTGGGGAATGGCCTTTACGAGGCAGATATTTTTGTTGAAGATTTTTATGATGTTGGTTTACCAAACTTTGAAACTTACATATATGAGACGAAGAAGACGACAGGAGAGATGGTACCAAGAAAGTGTAAACCGAATTAGAAGATATTCAAGGTGGAGGTCTAGAAGGCAGCAGAGAATGTTCCAGAGCTTAATTTAACACTTTATCTCTTTTCTCGAGGGCGGGTGTGCTGGTAGTGTTTTCTCCTTCACTCAAATCCAGCACATCATCACTTCTAAGATTGAGGCTGTCAGTATCTTCTTTGCTTGGTCCTGGAATCTGGGGGCTTTCTGTGGCAGCATCTGAATCGTTCTCAAATGAATCAGTCTCGATGGAATCGTCCTCAAGCCGAACACTTTCAAGGAGGCTTTCTGGTCTTGTTATTGGCCTGTCTCCCAAGATCTTATCGATGTTATCAAAGTACTTAAAGGTCTTCCTGTTATTTCCTGACTTGTTATTGCTGTCCTTAGCTTTCTTATAAGCTTGCTTCAGCTGTTTAATTTTCTCTCGAACTTGTACGAATGTACGAATGTATTTACCCTCCTCCTGCAGTCTTCTCGCAATCTTTTGGAATATAGGCCGTTTCCTTGTACAAGAATCTAACTGTTACTGGATCCCTTCGTCCGCCCATATTTCAATTAACGCAATAACTTCATTATCTCCCCACAGTGTCCCTCTTTCAGTCTTTGCTTCACTCATTTTCAAAGTAGTTCTGCAAAACCCAGTCAAAGATAACTTTGGCCTTCCTGCTGTTTTGGCGCCTTTTGATGCATGACTCAAAAAGCGCATGCGCTTATTAGAACATTAACCTGGGTTCAACCCAGATTTGCGTTTACATTACATTTTCCAACGTCTAACCTAGGTTCAACCTAGGTTCAACCCAACTCCGGAGAAGGGTTGGCTTAACCTAGGTTGAACCCAGGTTGGCTGCGTTTACACTACAAAATTTCTAACCCAGGTTAGCGTTAACCCAGGTTCAACCCAGGTTAAAAGTTGTAGTGTAAACAGGGCTTAAATCATCGAAGAGAATAAATGTATCGACTACAGTTTGAACGCATCCTTGATATGTAGCACTTTGCTAGTACAGGTCATCTATATAGGCACTGACAATATGATTCTGCAAGCGTAACTTAGAAAGGGGTGGCTTTAATAATTTTGTGAACTTTAGGGGACATGATGATAAACCATTTGCATATGTGGTATACTGGTATAACTGCCCTTCAAATTTGAATTTCAAAAACTTTTGGTATTTGGGATGAATTTTGACCCTGTAATAAGCATCTTTTAGATCTAATGAAGCCATCCAACAACCAGGTGTCACAAGGTTAATAATAGAGTGGATAGTTTCCATCTTGAAATGAGCGTATTGGACTGACTCATTGAATCTTTTAAGGTTTAGTATCAAGCGAACATTTCCGTCAGGCTTAGGTACAGTAAAAATTGGTGATATGAACTCCCCAGATTCATGTTTACTTCTTACAATGATACCCTTTGTAAGTAGAGACATGATTTCCTTCATGGCAAGTGAAAAATGGTCTTTACAGATTGAGTTAGGAGGGCAAAAAATCTGTTTAGGTTGCATATAAATGAAGTCGATTTTGTCACCAGAAACTATGTCCAAAATATGTTGATCCGACGTGATCTTTTGCCACTTAGTGAGATATAGACTCAATTGACCGGCTCTAAATTGCATTACCTTATATTGGAGGTAGGGAAAAACAACAGTAGAAATTAATCGTGCAAAGTTATTCACCTGAGACGGGGAACAATTCAATTCTTTGTGTACCTCTTCTTTGCAAAGAAGTTGTTTTGTTTTGGGGGGAAGGCTGTCTTCCCCCGATACCCTAAAAAAGAATTTTGGGATTGTGTGGCAGTAGCATGTCTAGGTGTGGTGTTGAAACAAGAGCTTTGCCTAAAAACTCGCTGGTAGTTGGTTGCTGAATGGGTAGGGAAGTTTGTAACCCTATTTACAATCTTATTGGTTGCCTGCAATTGTTTAACAACCTCAGGTAAATTATCACCAAACAACAGCGTAGTGGGTTTTACATTCCGAGAGCAAGCTTGCTTGAAATCGCTGCTGAGGTGGGGACGGAGCATATCCCTTCTACGAAACGTTAGTTCACTGTTGACATGACCAATTAAGACAATTGCATCAATTAATTTTGCAAGTAAACCTTTATAGTCAAGAGGGGATTGCTGCTGTTTTGCAGTGAGGAGGTCATTTGCAGTAACTGTGACTGCCGCTGTGGCTTTGACCATTGTGTTCTGTAATGCAGATATTTTCATATTATTTTTCCTTGCATTAGCCCCAAGTTTTGTCCAAATTTCGGGGTTCACCCTTGGTGTTTGGAGAGAATGGCAATTGCCAGGAGGGGAATATTTGGATAAATTTTCCTTTCGTTTAACATGGTCAAATTCCAAAGCAAATTTGCCATTAACAATTTTTGCCAATTGTATAGATACAGGAGGGCCTTGCTGGGCCTGTGGCATCAACTCTTGGTCAATATCGTCTAAAAACGTTTCATTTCCTGGTACCTCTTGCGGGTTACCATCGAATTCTGCCCCCCCAAAAGACTGATGGCATCCTCTTCAGAGGGTCTGGTTAAGATGTCATTTAGTGGCACCGTAACAGTCTGTGCTGTTGATGCGGTTCCTGTCTGAGCAGGATCAAACCTTGCTGTCTGTGCAGCGTCATTGTTTGCATTCAGTGAATCAGGGAAAGGGGCATGTAATAATGCTTCGGTGGGTTCGAATCAAGCCTACTCCTTTTGGCGGGCAACTGACCATCGTCCGTTAATAGGGAATGCAGAAGACGAGAATTCTCATTGAGTTGTGACTGCATTTGAGACAAAAAGGATAATAGAGTGGGAGAATCTGAATCATTTTTAGGAACTGCAGAGGGTGTTTCCTCTGGATCGTGCGAAACAACATGCTCGGAAACATCAATGTCCTGAGCTGAAGACATAATTGTAATAAGCTAAAACAAGAGAAAAATAACAATCAAAGAAAACTTATCCTGTTCTTGACAGCTTGATCTCCACAGCAAGTCAATGTAAGTAGATTGAAAACGATAAATTTCTCTGCGACGAAAAGCACGCGTGTCTAGTTGGCTGAAGAACTGACGCAACTGGTTGGCTCCTGCGCTGCGCTCTCTCTCTCGTACAACTACGTAACGACGTAGGCTGGTAACGAAATAGAATTCAGCATTATGGATTACCTCCAACGCGTTGTAGTTCTCTTCTTCAATAAGGCGCTTTACTTTTTCCAGTGATAAAGATTGCGACATGAATTGAATTCTACGGCCTTTCACGTGCTAAGAAACCTACTAAAATCTATTTATCAAATCTACTTTAAGATTGTGCGACAGCACTACAAGCATCCTTTAGAATTCATATGCAAATTGTGCGACAGTCGTGCGACAATGGGAAAGAAGCATTATGTGCACAGACATCTTACTCTATCTACTTTGTTACCCTGTTGGGCTTCAGTAAAAACAGTAAGATTTAACAATCCGGAATAAAGATTACGAATATGGGATCTCCTCTTTCTGACCAGCTCCTCCACAGAATAGGAAAATTTAAGGCACTTATATATAATTTCATACCTACTAAAAGCAAACAGAAAAATCCATCTGAGAGCTGATTCGATGTAGTACAAATTAGATTATCTTTCCAAGTGACTAAAAACATTGTTGTGCAGCTGAATGTTGACTGTCGCACGTGCAAACAAAGTAAGGTCCACAGCCCTTCACCAGATTGAGAAGACAGTAAACACTCTGAACTTGGATTGGAAGGAGGAGGATGATGTTCACAGTATGGATGACTATTTGGACACAGTGGAGCATGAGAATGATTCAGAGATAAATTTAAACCACTCTACTACACATCCGAAGGTTTGTTTCGCTATCTGCAAGAAATGAAGAATATTCTTTAATAAGAAATTCACTGCATAGTAATGTGTATAGGCTACTACGGATAGTGCAAAAGATCTTCTGCAGAACAGTACCAAATGAAGACGAGAAGCTTTTCTCCACATTGAATAAATTGGAATTTCTAATTTCCAGAACATGGGGTATGTCTAGGAGCCAATTCATTGAGCGGGTAATATTCCCATGTGAAGGGACAATCATTAGCTGTCGTCTAGCTTTGTTTTTGCTGTTATGATTATAATTTAATCTTGAACACTCTTCAACACGTTGAATTCATTATGATTATAATTTATGTGCATAAAATTAGGGACGTGATTATTCACATTAGAGAACACGCCTAATATTATGGCTGCGTTGGATAGACAAGGTTTCCTAATATCCCAGAACTGTTAACTCATTGCTTGACAGGAAAGTATCAGGAAACCTATGAACAAGCGACAGGTAGATTATATTGAAAGTCAAGTAAATCGAAAACAGTTTATTGGGAGGAGATATGTCAAGACAGTAACGTACATGAGTTGTAGAATGGAAATTTATATCTCAAATGAGCTATGTAAAATAATTAGTAGTGTCTACAAATTCTAATTGTAGGCGCAAAATTATACAGACATGTATCGTAGCACTTGACATGCTAAGAGAGGGGGCGTCTTCACTGTTTGATTAACCAATGTTAGTAAAAGAAATGCCACAGAAAATGTAGTGGCCATTTCTCTCGCAGCATGACCAACTTTTGGCAAACTTTCCTGCATCTTTTAAAATATTGGGCGCATCCCCACGGCCCCTCAGTTGGCATATATGTAGCTCTATACACTAGAAATCATCATTCTGATCTAAGTGAACATAAACATCTGGGGCAAAATTTGATTGCTAGAAAATTGTATACCACACTTTCGCAATGTATGAATTCAATTATATAAGTTATACGTTACAATTTGCTTGCTCAAATCTCATTATCCCTCATCACCTTCTCACGAACTTATCGTTTTCGTGTCGAGAAGCACTATTTTCAGCCGTTCATATTCCATATAAAAACGTCAACAATTTCCCTCAAAAGTTTTTGCCACACTTACACATAGGTTTTCTCTAAACAAATGATATCATTGATTGAATTATATCAACTGTACGTGGAGATTTAACTGATGGAAAGTCGCTGTTCTGTACCCCACTCTTTAATTCTGTGCCATTTTCACCTGTTCAATTTTCAAAGAAAATGAAAACTCAGTTTCGTCATGAGTTTTGCCACACTCAATCATAGGCGTTCTCTAATCAATGAAATCAGAATTGAATTATCTCAACTGTACGTGAAGACTTGCGTGATGGAAAGTTGTTATTTTGAATTCCCTTGTCACCCTACTTTTGCGCACCTGTCGAGATGCGCTATTTTCAACTATTGATTTTCCATATAAAAACGTCAACAAATTTCCTCAACAATTTTTACCACACTTACTCATAGGTGTTCTCTAAACAAATGAAATCAGAATTGAATTATCTCAACTGTACGTGGAGATTTTCCTGATGGAAAGTCACTTTTTTTGATGAGACTAAAAAGTTGCTCACATAGGGTAGAGTTTTTGAAAGCACTAGCTTTCAATAAAAATCATAGGTAATAGACATGAAAAGTAGATAGGCTTGTAGAATGAGTGTTCTACTTCTATGGAACGCAGTTTTTCTAGCTTTATTGAGCTTGTTCTCCCCACAGCAGTTGTAAATAAACAAGGGAAAGCTTAAGCGTTTACAGCAAACTAACCGTAAAGTAACCGTAAACTGGAGCTCGATAGGTAAATAGTTTGATTTATGACTAGCAAAGCATCGCAGCTCATGGTAGTTGTTGTTGAATCAGGGAGTTTCAAAATCACAACAGTATTCAGCCATTCTCAAACAGTTGTCCTGTGCGTGAGCTGTTCAACAGTCTTGTGTCAGCCAACTGGTGGCAGAGCAAGATTAACTGAGGGTTGCTCTTTCCGAAAGAAGCCCCAGTAATATAAAATGAAGAGTTAATTTAATGAAAAGCACATCAAAGTCTCTCACTGGGTCCAATTGGTTCCCTCTGTAAAGAACAATTCGCAATCCGCGGGGCAACAAAATTTAACAGTTCCTCAAACTTTGCAGGATTCTCGGTGGGCGCTTGGAAAGGATAGACGTGTTTTTTTGATGTTCTTATCAAATATACTAGTCACATCATAATTCATAAATGTTTTGCTAAAAACAGTTGTCGTATGGGCTGAGTATCTTGAATGTATCATTGAGTGCTAATGGTTCAGCAATTGGCCCAAAAGTAACATTAGCTCATGCCGATCAAAACACGACCTCAAGGTAGCATGGCCGCAACGAGGTAAGATATGAAAAAGATAATCGAACATGCCCTGAAACCTGTGCAAAAGCAAATTGCCGAATTACCTGAAAAAGCTTGGATCCTCAACACTATCAGCACATCCATTAATAGATTGGAGGAAAAAATTCGACCATAAATACCAAGAACATGACAAGAAAATTGATTATCTCGAGAGAAGGATTGATGAGTTGGAGGGATTGTCTAAAGTCATTGAGCGCTTGGATGCAAGGATTGACGATGGCGAGCAGTATAGTCTACGAATGTGCCTGAGATTTAATGAAGTCTTTTTACCAGCTGAAAGCGGCAAGGAAGACTGCGCTGACAGAGTTTATGATATACTTAAGGGTATGGGGGTGGATCTGCCTGAGGACGCAGTCGACCGAGCACACAGAATTGGCCGTATTTCTGAGCAAGGTAAACAACAAATTATCGTGCGTTTTAAGTCCTTTAGAGAATGCACTCTAGTCCATAAAAATAGGAAGAAATGTAAGAAAGCATCAATTTTCTTAGATCTTACTAAGAAAAGGCTAGCTCTTCTGTCATGGGCAAAGGAAGCCATAAAAACCAGACCCGAATGGATTGTGCATTTGCTGATATAAATTGTAACATTGGAATTAGGATGAAAAGTGGTAACTTCGTCTTCTTCAATAATGAGCAGGAATTTATCGCTAAAACTGCCAGATCTCGTTAAAATGTCTGTATTGATATGCATATTTCATATGCAATAGGTGTTGCATTGTTGCGTGTTTATATTACAAGATTATTTATCTTTTTGCATATCGCCTTGGTGGTCTCTGTTATGTTATTTAAGTATAATCATACCCCACTGTTATCAGCATGAATTGATGTAGACTTGATGTGGATCTTTCAATTTTTAATTTAAGTTAGACCGTGTTTTACAAATTTATTATGTAAATTTGGCCTTTGGGGGTAGCCGAGTAGTAACGATGTAAATATGTAGTATAGTTTGAGCCATACTAAAACAGAAAAATGACTTCTACAAGTGAGAAGCCCATACTCCCAATTCCAGAGTCCATGGAAGTCTTATTTTTTCTTAATTATTTATTATTGCGTTTGTGTGTATCATTTACTTTTGTTTTGCTTTTCGTACAGTACACTTTTTACTATTCTCTATGGGGTTTCTCATTGTTATTAAAACCTACGGTGACCTCCAAGCCTCCCCCCTGTCACCTCCAACACCACCACACGAACTGCGACAGACAGTTCTAAACCGTAGGAATAATACAGCTATTATTACCTACGGTTTACCAAATGTTCGTACACAGTTGTACACTAATATAAGTAAATAAACGTACACAGTAGTACTAATAAACGAGAAATCAATAATTAACTTCCCTCTAGCCTGCATCCACGTCCCTCTCGATCAACGTTTCTTCCACAGGCCAAAAACACGTCTTTCCCTCACACCTCGAAAGTCTTCCTGTTTATTCGAGGGAGGAACGACAATGTGCACTTGCGCATTTACCATCTTTCAGAAGGCCAAGATGGCGGCTACATCACAATATCGGAGAATCACACAACATGCATAAAAGAGACATTATATCTAAATCCGTATAAAATATTTTTATACGGATTTAGATATCATCATTATATGGATCTCTTTTATGCCAAAATACCAACAATGCTTAAACAAAAATATCATAAAAGGTCGATGCCACGTAGATAGCACTCGAGTGCATAACTAATTGGTTAATAACGGCATCTAAGAACTCAGTGTAAAAATAATAACAGTTTATGTCTTAGTTTCTGTCGTAGCCTCGTTTCCAGTTTGTCACAATCTCCAAGTGCAGCCAGTATTTAGTTGCCTTTTAGGGGATATGTTATTCCATAGTTATTGATAAATTTTGAACACATGTTTCGTGATACACATGTTGCTGATTGCACTGTTTTCAGACAATAGGAGTCACTATTTAGCACAACTTTAGGCAGTTACTCCAGCAGAGAGATACAGAATTGGAACCCCACCCAGAATGACGTCATAGAGACGATTTACAGGATTTTAGACATTACCATCTTATTCAGCACCATCGATTACCTCATGATCGACAAAAGCATTGCAAGTACAACGTTAATAGAAAATTTTCAATACCAGACAATACTCGCCAAAAGTCCTGGGACACTTTGCATATTTTTAATCTGGACGGAGCATTCACCTCCTCCTCCCACTAAACAATGTTGGCTACTGAAAGAAATACATGTGGTAACGGAAAAATTTTTTGTGCACAATAACGCCAAGTGTCTCAGGAACAGACCAACATTGTTTTAGGGGAAGGGGGTTCGTGTAAAGGCGTGATGGTTGAAATGCTGAGAAAGCTATGGTTGTTCATAATTTTTTGAAAATGTCCCAGGGACTTATGGCAAGTATTGTAGTGTGGTAAAGCGCTTTTGTGCTCGTATAGTCCTATGATATTGTTGTTCATATTTATGAATATTTACATATAATAAAAGACTTTGCAGGGCTCATCCTGAACTGTTGGTAGGAGTATTGGTGATCGAAACGTGTCATTTCGTGCACATGCAAATGGAATTCGCCTTTGTCTTTTCCTTCCTCGCAAATCTTGCGTACCCTGTACAAAATTCTGATACCTTTTTCAAAATATTCCTCTCAGTATCATTAATAACAACTTATGCCTTCTTCTGAGCGTCATGGTTGTTTTGTGTGCAGAATAGAAAGTGCGCGTTTATCGCTTAACTGAAAACTAGCCAAGAGAACGGGCGACTAATTTCACTGAAGTGGAGACCGGCCTTTAGATTGCTATTTCCCCCGACCTAGCCAACTGAGCCCACTGTGCGCCGCCCTTTACTAAGCGCCACATTTTGATGTGCGAAGAAAAAATAAGCGGCACAGCGCTTATTCCAGTAACAGGCCTTACCCTTAATTACGTCATTTACCTAGATGCACACATTGCATTGTGGTACTTGTGGTAACGCGGGTTATTTTAACTTTGTTGATCATCAGCTACGTAGTATCATTAACCTGCAGTTTTAAATATGGAAAGCAATAGTGATGTCCTTGAAGAGACAACCAGTGCAAACCCTAGTGTTTTTGAAAACTCTTGCCCGGGTAATCATTGTTTCATCAAGACCAAAGACAGTGAAGCAGCGGCATCATTTACCTCCGAAGGCAGTAGGCCTAGGCATACGAAAAGAAAATCTGGCGGAGCTGGTGGATACGCGTGTTGTGTGCCTGGTTGCTACAATAATAGCAAGAAACAAAAAGGTTTGTCTTTTCATGTATTTCCAGCTGGCAAGAGCAAAGAAAAAAGACTGCTACGCAAAAGGTGGATACACTTTATATCAAGAAAAGATTTTGTGCCAACATCAGGCCATAGAGTCTGCTCAGAGCACTTTCAAGGAAGGAAAAAGACATACCTAGATAATGTGCCTACTAAGACCCCGAAGACTGCAAATCAGACTCCTGTTCATGAAAGGAAAACTGAAAGGGCACGGAATAGAGGAGATGTCGTGCTCTCTGGTATACAACTTAACAATGCATGTGCTATTTCTGTAAACAATGAACCCTTACTAGAAGATTCCATGCCCCTCTGTTTTGAAGCTCAGAGTACAATAGAGAGCACCAATGAAGCCCTAAGAAGACAAATCAATTGCCTGTTGGAAGAAAACAACAAGCTAAGGGCCCAGGAGAGTACTCCAGCTCATGGAATCTTGGAACAAAATTATAAAGAGCTGGATTTAGAGAGAATCAAGGTAAATAACAAACTTTTCAAATTTTATACTGGTCTTCAAGATTATGCAACTTTCCAAGCTTTGATCAGGTTTTTTGGATCTGCTAGAAACAATCTTATATACCATGATTCTGCTACAAATCATGAGAAAGTTTCTGTTGCTGAGTACAAAAAACGAGGCCCAAAAAGACGTTTAACAGCAGAGGAGGAGTTCTTCATTGTGCTTGTAAGATTGAGACTTGGTTTGCTTGAGGAGGATCTGGCCTACCAATTTTGCATTTCACAGTCCCATATTTCCAGAATTTGTATCACCTGGTTTGACTTCCTTCATAGTTATTTTCGTATGCTTCCTATTTGGCCTTCACGTTCTTGCATCAATGACACTATGCCAAAATGTTTCAGGGAAATGTATCCATCTACTCGAGTGATTATTGACTGTAAAGAATTTTTTGTTGAAATGCCTAGCTCTGTAAGATCACAGAGTGTAACTTTCTCAAACTATAAGCACCACAATACAGCCAAAGGCTTAATTGCAATAGCACCAAGTGGAGCAGTAGCTTTTGTATCTGATTTATATGCAGGAAGATGCAGTGATAAGCAGATAACTAATGCATGTGGCATTTTGGATCTTTTGGAAGAAGGTGACACAATTATGGCTGATAAGGGATTTGACATTGCTTCTGACTTACCCCATGGAGTAAGGCTAAATATCCCTCCTTTCCTAAGGAACAACAGTTGTTTAAGTGTGAAAGATAAAGCAACAACAAGAAAAATTGCATCAATGAGAGTGCATGTTGAGAGAGCAATTGCAAGAATAAAAACATATAGAATGTTGAGCACAGTATTTCCTTTATCAATGGCTCCAGAACTCAACAAGATATGGATAATTTGTGCTTACCTAACAAACTTTATGCCCCCACTTATTGCAAATGTTGAGTAAATTACAATATACTGTAGCTGTAAAAAGCTTAAAAAACTGCCACCATGAAGTCATGAGGACCTTTTCTTACTTGAACATCAGTAGACCCAAATGAAGCCCATCATTTTACATGCAATAAATTTATAACTATGATTTTAGTGTTCACAATTTTGGTAAAATTTATTGACAGAAAAAGCTGTTTAACTCTGGGAGCATTTTACTTGTCCAAAGATTTTGAACCCTGAAGATTCTCTCAATGTAGATGTCTTTGTTTGTGTATATAACAAAATCTACCCAAGGCACCTCTAGAATATTTAAAAGTCCTTGACATTGATAGTAATACAGGTGACCAGCGTTTAGTTGACACTTTCCCTCAACCATTTTCATGAAAAAGCGTTTATCAGTCATTGCAGCTTCCCTAACTAAGCAGTCTCTTTTACTGTATGGGCATTTCACCTCAATACAACCAGCTGGTGATCCATTCTCAACAACTATGCCATCTGGACTACAGCCAAGCCATGGATACTTTGGATTTACTACAAGGCCACAACTTTCTATTGCTGTTGGAAGCAAATATTTTTGTTTTAAATATTCTCCTATGGCCACACTCTCATTTTCAAGTCCCCATTTCAATTGAGCTGGGGTATTCCTTCCTTTGTTCATTGACTTTTGAAGTATTAGCTTTACTAATGTAGTTGGAAACAAAGTCTTTCTTCTGTTTATTACCTTACCAAAAATAGGTGCAGCTATACGTTTTGACTTTTGTAGATACCAACTGGTGCAGTTTGCTTGCTGAAGAGTATTAATAGAAATGTCATATGCATTGTCTTTTGAAACTCCCACTGTTTGTGAAATTTCTGTTGCATCATTATTTCCCATAAACTTTTCCATGTTATTTTCCATATTTTGAAATAATGTATGGATAACTGGCTGCTTTATCCCATTTACTACTACTTGCATAGCTAGGTCTAATCTGGAACTTACATTGCATGATGTTTTGAACATTGCACAAGGTTTATAGCTATTAGATGCTAGTGCACTGCAAAGAAGTGATGCTTTCCCAGCTTTTGTAAGATCCACTGCAAGATTTTCAATTTGTTGTGGAGTCACCTGACGACCATAGCTTGGTAGAGCACAAAATATGCGCTCTCCACTAACAATAGGACGCTTCCTCTTTTTGCCAATTTCTGCTTTTTCAAAAGTTATGTCATCGAACCTGACTGCTTTTGCAAGAGTGAGGTTGGCTGTGGATGGTACATGCCACTTCTGAGCTACTTGTGTGCAAGTTATATCAGGTGGTATTTCTTGAAGGCCCAGGTGAAGATTGTCCAGCATCGTGTACAGGAGAGCAGCGACATGCTTACATACACCCCCTTGTCCTGCTTTGCAGTTGCAAATTGCCTCTACTATGTCCCCATGGTTTTGATCAAAATGAACATACACAATGTAACTGATATTCTTCATTGAAGCATGGACCTTTGCTTTTACTATGAAGAGGACTTTCTTCGCAATTACATTTGGCTTTACTACAATGTTTTTTACATATCCTTCTTTCCACAGTTGATAACCATGTCTTTTATTGCGATATGCTTGCGATGTTGTAGAAGATGCCATCATGGTTGATGTACCCTTAATTAAATGATCGTCAATAGTTTTGCTAGAAAGAGGTGGAATATTTTTCAAAGATTTTGTAAATTCTTTACTGTCATCCAAGAATCGGCCTAGTTGTGAAGATGCAAATCCTTCTATTTCCTTCGTATTTCCAGGGGTGGATACAGACGGTTGCAACCGTTGCAGCTGCAACCGTCAGATTTCCAGCGATGCAAACCTCGCTGAAATCTTCAGTTTCTTGGAACACCGTAGTTCTTTATTGGTTGAGTAAAGATTCCTCNATTTGCAACTGCACAAAGAGTGACAGTTACACACTTATTTTAGGGCTTGCTGTGCAGAAAATGTAAGGTAGTGGACAGAAATACTAGACAAATTACAACTTTCTGATAACTCCACAACTTTAATATAAACTCTTAAATGTTTAAATTGCAATGTTCTGTATGGTCCTGTGGAGTCTTTTTACCAGTCAAAATAAAAAAATGGTATTCCATCTGTTTTGGATTCTTACCTTCAAAATCTAATATTTTGTTTCCTTCCTCTTGCTGCCAACCCTTTGGGAATTTACCCAAATTGCCCGACTAGCCTGTCTGCTCCTGTTGTGGATGCATATAGGCAGGTTCAAAATAGGGTCAGTCCTCTAACTAGCCCACATAAGAGATGGTATTTCTCTGCAAAAATTTCTGAATGTAAAGAAACATGGAAGTGTTGTAGAAGGCTATCAACAAGCTATTGAACAAAAGAGCAAATTTGTTCAGCATTGATTATCTAAAGCAGGGGTAAACCTTTTTTGGGATTTGGGGCCAGAATAATAGAATCAGAAGCTGGCAATCAGTGGTGTCCTGGCTTTTTGTAGCAGTTGTGGCCAACAACCTGTAAGTGCCTCCCTCATGAAGAACTAAAATGTGTAATTGGCAATTGCTTCACAGCCACTATGGTACTATGGCTGAAACAATATTATTTTCCTTTGAATGTCATGAAACAGTACAAAAGTGGAAGTACCCATACAACTTAGCTGTTAGTAAAAACAGATGTCCCTCCAGGTACACATAAAATGCTGTAAATTGCATAAGCTATAAAGTGAGGATATCACTGGTGTAGATGAGGTGAGGTGCTAGATACATGAGCAGAGTAAGCAAAAGGTTTTTTGGCATCACACCCACTAGAGTGCCTCATAACACCCTTTGAAATTTTGCACAAGCATTTGTTGATCATTGATCTCTAGTCAGAGAGAGAATACATGTTCTCATGGGGATTCTTTTTAATTAGGTGGTTCATTAGACTCTGCATCACCTATCCATTTTTGTTTCAATTTGTCCTGTTGCTTCTTGGTCAATAGGATATTTGCCAAAATACGTCTTATATTCATCAGTAGTGTCACTGCCAGATATTGGAATTCATGTTTGTAAATGAATTACATCCAGAAGCTGTAGAGATTTGCTTATGCATTCCTAGAAGCTTCACTGTTTTAAAAGGCAACAAACTGGAATGAAAGAAAGTTTGTCATATCAATTGTGCCTGATACAAGATTGATTATTGGACCAGGAGTTCTACTTCAATAAGCACTTTACTTGGTGAAGTCTACTCGCTTGTTGTGGGGAAGTTACACTTGATGTTCAAATATTACTAAAGAAATGATGAAACATTTCCATAAAATTTTGTATTACAGCTGTCTGTTTACAATGTGGCTGGAATTTATTGTTCACTTCCAGGGTTACTCTAATTGCTCTTCATTTCCACATTACTCATTGTTTGCTTCAGCACCCCATTATCTTCTTTGCCACCCCTTCAAAATGCTTAGTGGGGGCACAGACCCTCCAACCCCCCTGCCAGGCCATCAATGCTGGCAATATAGAGCACTATTTTAGTTAGGGTAGTTGATTTTGGGAGCTGGAGTGAGATAAATGAAATTGGCAGTCTACAAATCTGTAAAATGTACAACCGACATAAGGACCTTGTCAAAACTGCATATTACTTTAAAATTGTATGCAATATCAGCAAGCCTTGGGACTAGGTTGGGTGGTAGCTGGTAGCTGGGGACGGATCTTGCCCTGGGGCTGGAGGTTAGTGACCCCAGGTCTAATGGCTTCTCAACATACCTCAATTGCAATGTATATTCTCTTTGTACCATTGGAGAGAAGCTAGCTTGTAAAATAGATGCAATTCTAAACCCTCTTCTCTCTGGTGAAGGTACTAATAGCAATAGCAGTGTTAATTTCCAATTCAGTTCAATTACAGTAAAAGTGATAAGAGATGCAATTTCTAAGATCAAATCTAGTAAGGGCTTTGATAAGGACAGCATATCCTGTTACTTCTTAAAGTTAGCTATTCCTTTTATTGAAAATTCATCGACTGATTTATTTAGCATCTCAACTGAAACAAGCTAGTTTCTGGACCTGTAGAAATTTTCCTGTAGAATGCACCAGACTTCAAGGAAGGCGAAAAGACTGAAATGTTGAATTATAACCCAATTTCTGTTCTAACAGTCATCACCGTCCTATCTCTATCCAATCCTATCTCTCCAACTGGAAGCAATATGCTAGGGTTGATGGTGTTGACTCATGTACCCAGAAAATGAAGATTACTGTACCTCAGGGCTCAATTATTGGACCCCTTTTCTTTTATATTTATATCAATGATCTACCAAAGGCTATCAAAAATTCAAAGATATCAATGTTTGCTGATGATACTTGCCTTTACCATCAGTCTGGCTTTGTCTCTCAGCTAATAGAAGCCATCAAAGAAGATCTTACATGTGTTGAAATGTGGTTAAAAAGCAAGGCTGTCACTCAATGTAATGAAAGCTCATTCCTTGCTTATACCCACAAAACCTAAGATAAAGGCCTTTAAATGTAATAATGAATGTTTAAAGTTAAAGATGAAGATGAACTTCTTGATGTTGTCTAAAAAACTAAGTATTAAGGCTACTTCATCCCAGGTCTCAAAAGCAATTGGGTTTCTGTGGCATGCTAGGTCCTTCCTACCTGAAGAGACTCTTAAGGCCTTTTATGCAGGAATCATTGAACCACATTTTTGCTACTGTTGTTTAGTTTGGTGATGTGCTGTTGTCACTGAGATTAATCCATGGCAGAAGTTGCTAAACTGTATTACCTGAATTGTAGCTGGAGTAGTTTTGACACCCCTTGCTTTAAAAAAGTTTGTTAAAGGCCCTTCCCTTACCAATGGCTTCAGGGGCTGGGCCTATCTCTGTTTCAAATAGCACTAGCCCCCCTTGTAAAAAGTACTTTTCATTTTGGGGGGCTCAGCCCCCCTAAAATTCTTGCATTGGCCTTACTTTTCAAAGTGTATTGACCTTCCTTCTGAAGTGTTTTATATTGCTATGATTAATTATTCACTGCTATATGGTAACTGAGACATTTCTATTTGTTTATTATAATTTATTAGTACTAAACTAAAGCATTGTATCTTATATCTTACACATATTTTACACATATATTGGGGGGCCAGTTCATAGAGGGATTTTAAAACCCTCTATGAACTGGCCCCTCAATTAATGTGTAAAATTTTTCACCAGAGCATCCCATCTAAACTCAAGGTGCTTAAAAGCACAACAACAGACTTGAGACTACCACAGAAAACTTGAGAACTGGCTAAAAGTATTTCTCTTTCAGAGGTGCTAAGATCTGTCATGGCCTCTCTGCTAGCAGAAAGCTAGCATCACCCCTGTCTAGCTTAGAAAATGCCTGTAGCATATAGATATTTTAAAATGAAACTTTTTCTTAAGAAGTTTCTTTTGTTGTTATTATCCATTTTAGTTATTAGAGCCATTTTTTGTATGATGGAAAGTTTGGGGTTAAGCTTGATTATTGATATTGTATGTTTATTTTTAAATTTATGTTATGGAGGGCCCCTTGTATGCTAGCACCACTGAATGGTCACCACCTGAAATATTTGAAATGAAATGGAATGAGATGAAACAAACCAAAGGCCATACCAGAAGGTTGTGGCTATGTCATACATGTGAATCCAATCATTTTGCATCTCTAATGCAAATGTGAATCCAATCATTTTGCATCTCTAATGCAAATGCGAATCCAATCATTTTGCATCTCTAATGCAAATGTGAATCCAATCATTTTGCATCTCTAATGCAAATGTGAATCCAATCATTTTGCATCTCTGACTTTGTTCTAGTGAATCTCTTTAGTTCACTTACTTGATAGCATCTACATTTTTTCAGTTCTTATTCATTGTGTACTTGAATAATAGTAATTCTATTTGCTGTTCTAGAAACTGTGTGATTATGTGAGTGATCTTTTACTTGAAGAATCTAATGTTCAACCGGTACATACACCGGTAACAGTTTGTGGTGACATTCATGGCCAGGTGAATATGTTGTTTTATGTTGTAATTTTTATGTTGCAGAAATCCATCTCATGCCTGCTGCTCTCTTCTTGTACTCATGCTTTTCACAAAACATAACTCTAGTACACTTTGGGTTCAAAGATAATTCAAAAATCAAATCAGGTCGTATCAGTGATATGTTCATTGCTAAGAATTTAAACAACTATTGGCCGATATAAAGAAGCCCTTGAGTAGAAAAAAAGTAGAAAAACTACAATATATCAATATTTTATTGCATAGCCTCTCATTGTTTGGACTTTTTTCTTCGACTTTGAATCTGTTAAAATAGCTTGTCCAATATTTCACAGAAGAGTTCTGCAAGTTTTTGAACAGGCAAGCAATAAACTTGTCCTCTTTCTTTGGAGAACCAAGGAAATCATTATTTTGTTTTCTCTAATAAAGATTATGTATTACTCATAGCATTTAAGTTATAAATAGTCTGTTGGTACTACAGAACTTTACCACAGCATTAAAAAGTGGCAACAATCTTTTCACATACTAAAAGCTTTTTTCGTCCCACACTCATCAGAGTATGACAATGTCAGGTAGTGACCTAAAGGTTAACCGAAATATATATCCAGATCCTGTTACATGTGATAGGATGCATCTAATTGGCCCCAAGTGTGACCAATTAGGACCTATTACCATTATTTACTTGCAGAGTCCCAATGAGAGAACAAGCTCTTTTTGTTTACTCAAGACTGGGTTTTGACTGTTGGTCATCTATTGAAGTGCAACAATACCATCCATTTTGGTGTATATTGTCATTTTCTGGCTTGACATGGGAATGCATTATCATTTGAAAGATAAATGCTCTTGAGTCTTTCTAAAATGTTTTATCAGATGATACGAAAACATTTTCATGGAGAATGCCAGTGCATTCAACCTTACAAAATGTTCTTTTGCATTCTATCAGGTAAATATTGCCATTAGGCCCAATGCATCCCCAATGGATGGGAGAGTCTAAATGTATAAAAGAAGGCAGAAAAAAGTTTTGTATAGTGTAGTTCTTCAGGTGAACATCATGCAAAAATGCCGGTGCTGTCAGTTTTAGGCCAAAAAAGTATTTGCCTGCAAAGAAAACCATTTACCATTGGCCTAGCATCCTATGATCAATTATCCAATTCCATTGTAGACAGTTGCTTCTGTACTTTTGTGGTAAATATTGTTGTCTCCCTTTTTGAGAATTATTGCCCAATGCTTGGGAAGAATTTACCTTACCAGAGCTGCCAGACAGAGTTTTGATCAAAGATGGCATTGATTATTCATTTAAAATGAATTCAAAATTTTCAGATCTGAGACTTGTGGCAATCTTGTGTAGAATTCTCTCCCATCTTGCACTACATTGTTTGAAGGGCCAGTTGTTTGCTTGAAAATGAAGAGATCCAGTTATTATGAAGTTTCAGTAGATTCTCAGTTAACCATTATCACAACATCATAAGATTTTTTGCTATTTCCAAGTGAGGAAGACTGTTTTCTTTTGACCTAGGCACACTTTTCTGCTAGCGATTTAAAATGCAATAGATATGAACGTTACCCAGAGCATGAAAAAGCGGGAACAGTCTTTTGACATTCAGACAAGCTTTTTCTTGTCTGACACTCACCAGAGTATGAAATGCCGGACAGCGACTGAAAGGTTAACTGACACATATAGCCAGATGCGATTGCATGTGATATGATACCTCTAATTGGCACCAAGTGCGACCAAGTAGGACCTATACACCATTGTGTTCTTGAAGAGTCCCAGTGAGTAAACAAACTTTTTGTTTACAAAAAACTAGGTTTTGAGTCTTGATGTAAACAGATTACAGATTACAATTAGGTGTTGTCTTATGGCTGACTCACAATTAAGTGTAGACTTGTTGTTTTCACATTTATGAGGTGGCTGGTCTCTTGCAATATTACTTTTCTTCCTGATGCTCATGGGAACATGCTGTTTCTTTCTTTCTGCTAGTCTCCATGTAGTGCATCTGACATACCAAGCTTCACATTGGCATGAAAATTCATAATCCACAGAACTGTTTTTGAGTGGTAAGAACGCAATATTTTTTAGCAGATGGTATTATAACTCTAGTATTGTAAACCACATTGAGCTTCACAGCATAAAAACAAGATGTAATGGCTTTATTAATTTGATTTTCAAACTTTGATGTAACACTACCAATCCAGGGCAATTTAGGTATACTGGGGGACTTCTCTGTACCAAATGTTGTTTCTGTTGCAAAGTTGGCTAGTTTTTGGTTGATACAAGAAAATAGCACATCTGCTGGATATCCATTTTCAATGAACAGTTGTTTTATGTTGTTGATCTCTGAGCCCAATTTAGTTCTAGGACAAATCATAATTGCCCTGTGAACTGAGGTTTTAATAAAGCTAATTTTTCTTGTCTTTTGGCTAAAGTAATTCGAACAAATGTATTGCCCTATAAATGTTGTTATCCAGTAAATGCTGGTAAGAAATCTAGTGCCCTCTTTCTCTACCAAAACATCTAGGAAATTCAAGGAGTGGTTTTTCTCCTCTAGTGTGAATAGTAAGTTAAGTTTTTCTTGAAAGTGGTCACAATCCAGCTCAGAACCAAAGGTGACAAAACTATCATCCACATATCAAAAGTAGACACCTCGTTTTGCGGTGTTGTGGAAAAGTCTACTTTCATGAAAGCCAGCAAAGATGTGTCTACTTTCATGAAAGCCAACAAAGATATGTTGGTTTTTCATTCTGTGGTGAAGTTCTGTAGTACCAACAGACTATTTAGATATGAAAGTATTGATTCATTGTGCCTGAACACTCACGCCAGCAAATTTACATAAATGTTGACGCCAATATTGTGGTCATAGGAAATATTATAATGAAGTAGAGCACATGGTTATCTACAACCTTTGAAAAAACCTTGACTCAGTGGCAGCCATTTCGAGCAACCTGTAAACGTTTTGTGAACCCCAAATGTAGTTTGCAAAAATTATAAATTTTTACTTTCATCACTGGGCAAATATCATGGTTGCGTTAGGAAGTCTGCAATAGAAAGTAAGAATCCTTGGAAAAGCATTGGAATATAAGAAATGATGATAATTCATAACTGAGTCCTTAGACAAAATGTGAAAGATGAATGCTAAAGCAATGATATATTATTTAGAGCATTAGAGTTTGTTTTCCTAGTTTGTCAATTGTTGAGGCAAAGTTAAGAACGGTAAGAAAGTCAAGTGGGTGTCATTTTATTGGAATATACAGGGATGATGGGATTGCTGTCTTGAAAAACATTCCATGCCCTTAGGCTGAAAGAGCCAGAGAAAACATCAAGAATCTTTTCAAGGACCATTGGCTCAACATCTCCATACAGACCAGCATGAACAGTGAACTATTTAGATGTAAAATTAAAGCTGACTACAGAAACGTACCACCAATACAGAAAACCGAACAACCAGCTGCTGTGTATCATGAAAAAGTCCAATCATCATCACACATCACAAAACACCTCCCAGATGCTATTAGCCACAAAGTATCCATCTTATCTTGCAACAGTGCTGAATTGAAGATGCCAAACCCAACTATAGAATGGTCCAGGGATCCAGTGGATGCACCAACAATCTCACCTGTAACAAACTGCCTAATTGCAACGGGAGGAGCAGGCAATGCAGCATAATATGGTACAACCTCCCATACAGTATAAACATACAAATGAACATTGGCAGAATCTTCCTAAAAGGTATAGACAAATACTTCTGCAAACAACACAAATTGCACCATATATTTAACAAGAACACCGTCAAGGTCAGTAACAGTTCATGAGCAGCATGAAAACACTCATTGGAAACCACAACATAAAAATATTCCATGCCAACCCTGCCACCACCAACCCCCAGAAAGGATGCAACTGCCATATATAAAAGAGAATTGCCCACTAGACAATAACTGTCTCGCAGCAAACATCATCTACAAAGCACATGTGGCCAAAAATGATGATGCAAACAACAATTCTTACATTGGCCTAATGGAATGAACTTTCAAACAGTAACCATCACAAGTGTTCCTTCAACCACAGACAATACGCAAATATTACAGAGCTCTAAAAGCATATCTGGGAGCTCAAAGACAAGAACAAAGAATATACTATCAAATGGGCAATCATCACCTCAGCTCCCACTTGCAACAACATAACAAATAGGTGCATATTATGTTTAGAAGAGAAACTTCACATCCCAAGAGGAAAAGACAGGGCACTCCTAAATAAGAGAACTGAGATACTTTCTAAATGCTGGCATGAGAATATGTACTACGCAATGACCTATGAAATGACACCCGGCTAACTTTTCTACTATTCTTAAATTCCCCTTATCAATTGACCTATTGTCCCTCTTACCATATATATGCAGCGTGTATTAGATAAGGATGAAACTCAGAATTGCAGTCTATTCTTAATGGTAAGGTGTTTGACCAAATCGATGGTGTTGCTATGGGGTCCCCTCTCGCACCGGTCTTGGTTAACCTATTCTTAGGGCATCTTAAATATTTTCTCACCATTCTCACCTAATCCGCCATTGTCCTTGATCGGTAGCTGTCCTGCAGGGTGCCCAGCTCAATCAGTGCATGCCATCTATCTCTATTCTCCGTATCTTCTTCTTCTTCTAGTCCCCATCTCCTCATGTCATCTTGCACTGTCTCATACCATCTTTTCTTTGGCCTTCCTCTCTTTCTCCTTCCCTGAAGTGTCATTTCCTCCACCATGCTGATGTCTTCCTCTCTATCTCTCCTTTGAACATGACCAAACCATTGGAGTCTTCTTCTCCTCGTGCTCTCATAAATTGCTTTGAGCTTGGCCATTTCCCTTATGCTGTCATTCATTATATGATCTTCCAACTTGATGTTTTGTATATGTCTCATAATTCTCATTTTAGTAGCACTGATTCTGTTTTCTTGCATTTGTGTTATTGGCCAGTGTTCATTTCCATACATCAGTGTAGGTCTAATAGCAGTCTTGTACAATAGAACCTTGAGGTGGGTTGGGATCTTCTTGTCACACACGACTCCTGTTAGTTTCATCCATCTATTCCATGCGTTTTCTATCGTATTAGATACTTCCTTTGCACACCCTCACTCTTGGTCAATGGTTGTTCTGAGATACGTAGACACCGAGTTAGTTGGTAGCTCCATTTAGGTTTCTTCATCATACTTCTTCATTCTGATCTTAGTTGTGCTGCCCAATGGTGTAACATGTCCTGTCTTAGCTTGGGTAACTTTCAATCCAGCATCTTCTAGGCACCCTCTCCAGTTCTCCAGCCTCTCCTCCATCCTATCTGAAGATTTGTCGCAGAGTACTAGTCATCAGCAAATAGCATTGTCCATGGCGTTTCCTCTTCAATTTCTTTAGTGATGACATCCAAGACTAGTATGAAGAGAAAGGGGCTGAGTGCTGATCCATGATGGAGTCCCACATCTACCTTCATTCCATCTGTCTCTCCTACAGTCGTCACTACTGATGTTTCCACTTGCAGTACATGTCTTGGATAACCCTGACATCTCCTCCACTATGCCTCTCTTCCTGAGACAGTACCAGATCTCTGGTGCCATGTCATACACTTTCTCAAGATTGACGAAAACCATATACAAGTCCTTCTGCCATTCTCTGATCTTTTCTTGGAGTATGCTCAGACAAAACATAGGCTGCATAGTAGATTTCCCTTTCTGGAAACCAAACTCATGCCATCTCATTTTATCTCACTGTCACTACACATGATGTTTGCTTCCCCATCCTCAATGAACATCATTTTATCAATGTCTAGAGCTCTTCATTTCCTTGTCTTAGCTAATTTGTAAAAGTTCTTAGGGCCATTCTTCTTCAGGTCTTCATACATCTCTTCATATCCCGCCCCCTTTACTTTAGCCACTTCTGTCTTAGCTGTTCTATTTTTCTCTGTGTATTCCTTCTCCAAATCTTCTACTTCTGCAGGGTCCCTCTCATTGTCAACTCTTGCTCTCTGCCATGCCTTAAACGCAGCTGCCTTCTCCTCTACTGCATGTTGAACATCCAAATTCCAAAACCATGACTCCCTTTCCCAATGTTTCCCTCCTTTTGTTTCTCCGAGATGCTCTTTTGCCATCTCAACCAACTTTGGGTATGTATCTGCCCATGTCAGCTTCTCTTTATCTTCATTCTTGATGTAGTCAATCACCTTCTGTATGTATTCCTGTCCTTCTTCTTTGAGTCTCCACCACTTTGTTCTCGGTGTTCTCCTTCTTCTTTTCTCTTGCTTCCTTTAAGATCAGCTATGAGGAATCTATGTCGAGATGTTATAGATTACCCGGGGCACAACCTTACAGTTCCTAACTCCTCCAAGGTGGTCTCTCTTTATGGCTATGTAGTCTGTCACTGAGGTATTTCTCCCACTCTTGAATGTTATCAAATGCCCTTCTTTCTTCTGAAAGAAAGTATTCACAAGTGCCAAGTCATACGCCTGGGCCATTTCCAAAACACGCTCTCCTTCATCGTTCCTCCTCCCAATGGTCCAGCCTCCATGCCATCTCTCCACTCCAGATCTGTCCCTTCCTACATGTCCATTCAGATCTTCAGCCACAATCACCTCTTTGCTACTTGGGATCCCGTTCATCACACCATCCATTTGGTTCCAGAACAAATCCTTTCCTCCTGGCTACACCCCTGTTGTGGTGCATAAGCTGATAAGATGGTGATGCTCATTCCTGGTGTAACCAACTTCATTGCGATGATCCAGTCTGACTTCCTCTCCACCGAGATCACTTTATTCTTCATATTCCAACTCCATTTCTCGGTTGTTTTCCTCCACTATAGTATAGCTTACAACCATCTCCCAGGTTTCTGGCTTTGATATTAAGAAACTTTTGTGTTTGCTGTGAACTCTATTGTTTAATGATTGAGTGACTTTCAAAAGACCTATTATTAATTGCGTTGTTTACGTAAAATTTGTTTAGTGTCGAGTAAACCCTAGATCAAGTAGGTACTATGTTTCTTTAAATCACAACTTCATAACAATTTACTGAACACTAAACTTTGAACGGGAATGGATAGAGTTTTGAAGCCAGAACGCTTTGATGCTTCTCCAAACTCTGCAGAGTCTGCAAAGCAATGGTGGCACTGGCTTATCACTTTCAAGAACTTTCTCGCAGCTTTGCCTCCAGGAGAGTTAAACAAGTTACGAGTTTTGATAAACTATGTTTCACCTGATGTATATGAATTGATTGGAGAGGCAGAAACGTATGAAGAAGCAATTAATATGCTAAAAACTTTGTATGTAAAAGCACCAAGCGAAATCTTTGCTAGACATTCGTTAGCCACTTGAAAACAACAAATGGGGGAATCTTTGGATGAATATCTACAATTACTAGAAACGCTCAGCAAAGACTGCAACTTTTGCCAAGTTACAGCCGCTGAATATTGAGATGAAGCAATATGTGATGCATTTATATGTGGATTGATATCAAGTAATATTCGGCAGCGCTTGCTTGAAAGCAAAACATTGGATCTTCAGGCAGCTTTTTGACCAAGCAAGAGCACTGGATATAGCGCAGAAGAATTCAGAATCTTACAAATTACCTTTTATGCCTACTGCTGCTGCTGTAGGAAAACCAAGCAAGGATAATGCTCAGAAAGGTGAAAATATATCAGTAGCATCCACACAAAGTCAAAAATGCTTCTTTTGCTGTTACAATATACATCCATGCTCAAAATGCCCTGCATGAGATTCTACTTGTAGTAACTACCAAAAGAAAGATCATTACAAAAGAGTCTGTAGATCAAAACATCAGGGGGAGCCAGCCGCAGCTGCTTGGCATCGCCCAGCATTAGCCACAGTTCAATCGATAGCTGCAAAAGCTCTTAGTAAAGCTTGTGTCGATATTACAATCAATGACAAACAAATAAAGGCTTTAGTAGATTCTGGAAGTAGCGACTGCTTTGTTCACCCTGGTATAGTACAGAGTCTTAGATTAAAGAAACATGAGACTAACGAAAAAGTTTCCATGGCAGCTTCATCACTAACTGCAAAAATGCCAGGATATTGCATAGCAGACATCAAACTCAAGGGGACGACATATGAAAATGTAAAATTCTTCATTTTACAAAATCTATGCACAGATATAATTCTAGGCCAAGACTGGCAGGAACAACATGATAGTGTAGCAATAAATTATGGAGGACCTGTATCACCACTTAAGTTGTGCAATCCAACCACACTGAATATACCTCTGCCATCTTTGTTTCAGTATCTTACTGCAGATGTAAAGCCAATTGCTACCAAGTCAAGAAAGTATAGTGAAGAAGATGAACTATTTATCGCAGCTGAAACCAAAAGACTGCTGGAGGAGGGTATTATAGAACCCAGTGACTCACCATGGAGAGCTTAAGTTGTCGTCACTAAAAACGAGGAGCAAAAGAAACGGATGGTCATTGATTATTCGCAGACCATTATTAAAGTTATGCAGCTAGATGCATATCCCCTTCCAAGGATAGACGGAACTGTAAACAAAATCGCACAGTATAGAGTCTTTAGTACTATCGATCTAAAAAGTGCATACCATCAAGTTCCAATAAAATGGAGTGAGAGACAGTATACCGCATTTGATGCAAACACGAGCCTCTACCAGTTTTGCAGAGTTCCATTTGGAGTTACCAATGGAGTAGCAGCTTTTCAAAGAACAATGGATGCCTTCATTTCAAACGAGTCTCTTAATGATACATTTGCTTATCTTGATGATATAACTATATGCGGCAGGGATCAGGCTCATCACAACAGAAATTTGGAAAGTTTTCTTGCTGCTGCTAAACGAAAGAACTTGACGTATAGCGAGGAGAAATGCGTCTTCTCTACAAGAATTCTCAGCATTTTAGACTGTGTAGTATCTGAAGGGGAAATAATACCAGATCCAGAACGTTTAACCCACTTCAACAGTCGCCACCACCAAGCAATATCAAGAGTCAAAAACCAGTGATCGGTCTCTTCTCCCATTAATCAAAATAGATAAGAGATTTTTTGAAGAAAGTAAGACCTCTGAATCAAAACAGAAAATTTCCACTTGAAGACAAAGCTCTAGAGGCCTTCCTGGATTTAATAAAAGACGTGGAAAATTCAGTCGTCTGTGCCATTGATGAATCTCAACCTTTTGAGTTGGGTACCGATGCTTTGGAATTCACAGTCACTGCTACACTTAATCAGAACAGTCATCCTGTGGCCTTCTTTCCGATACCTTTACATGGATCTGAATTGAAACACCCTGCGATTGAGAAAGAAGCAGCTGCAATAATTAAGGCAGTTAGGCACTGGAAGCACTACCTTACTGGGAAGCACTACCTTACTGGGAAGCACTACCTTACTGGGAAGCACTTTAAGCTTATAACGGATCAGAAGTCAGTTGCTTACATGTTTGACACAAAACAAAGGGAAAGTAAAAAACAATAAAATCTTGCGATGGAGATTAGAACTGTCCACATTCAGTTTTGATATTATATACAGATTTGGAGCTGAAAATATTCCAGCTGATACATTATCAAGAGTTTCCATGAGCATTTGTATGAGCCAACTTGATAAACTTCATGAGCTACATACATCTCTCTGCCATCCTGGTGTAACCCGTTTTGTTAAGGTTCATAATCTACCGTACGCAATGGAAGAAATCAGAGAAGTGACACGTGCATGCAAGGTGTGTGCTTAATGCAAGCCAAAATTCTTTCATCCTGAACCCAAGGATTTGATCAAAGCTACACAGCCTTTCGAGCATCTTAATATAGATTTTAAAGGACCTCTGCGGAGCAAAAATCAAAATTAGTACATTCTAACAGTTATAGATGAATTTTTGAGATTTCCTTTCGGTTTTCCTTGTAAAGACGTTAGCGGCAAACTGTTATTCAATGTCTGTGTTCATTGTTTTCTATTTTCGGAATGCCTGCATACATACATGCTGATCGTGGAAGTGGATTTATGAATGTGGAACTCAAGACCTTTCTTCATCAGAAGGGAATTGCAACCAGCTGCACAACAAGCTACAATCCAGCAGGGAACAGACAAGTTGAGCGTTGTAATGGGACAGTATGGAAAGCCATAAATCTAGCACTTAAGACAAATCAGCTGCCGGTAAAGTATTGGCAAGAAGTAATATCTGATGCTCTGCACTCTGTATGGTCCCTACTGTGCATTGCCACCAATGCCACACCTCATGAACAGTTATTTTCTTTTCAACGTAAATCCACTAGCCGTCAGTCAATGCCAACCTGGCTTACTACACCTGGACCGGTTCTTTTACAAAGATATGTTAGGAAATCAAAGTTTGAGCCATTAGTAGATGAGGTGGAACTTAATGAAGCAAACCCTAGTTAAGTGCATATTCGATTTGAAGATGGCAGGAAAGACACAGTATCACTTAAGCACCTAGCACCACACGGGAATGCAATTCCACAATGTCAAAATGAAATAGAGATGCAAGAAGCAAACTCATTGAATGACTTAGCACCAATCGAGCCCGACGTGCCACCATTGGTGCATCAATCAGAAACTCCAGAGCTGCATCGATCAGAAAGAATACATCGGGCACCAGATCGTCTGGGCTACTGAGACTATGATACTGAGATTGCGTTCGAATTTTGAGGAAGGGAGACAGTGATAATAAGAACCTTTTGTGTTAGCTGTGAACTCTATTGTTTGATGGTCGAGTAACTTTCAAAAGACCTATTATTAATTGCGTTGTTTACATATAATTTGTTTAGTGTTGAGTAAAGCCTAGATCAAGTAGGTACAATGTTTCTTTAAATCTCAACTTCATAAAGCCATACCTCCCAGACTTTCCACCTAATCATCTTTTTTCCTGTAAGCAGAGAATTTCGCCTCCCCTTGCTACCATGATTGCTGTTATTTCTCTTCTTTTCCAGTTAGTGTCCCGATGTTCAGTGTGGCTATCCTGAGTTTACAGTGCTGTCCCTCTTGTTGTCTTCTCACAGCATTGGGACGACCATTTTTCCACTGCGTGTCACTTACAACAGGGTACGCCCTAGCATTCACCGATTTGTCATGATTGTCCTGCAGTCTGTTTGATGGCAAGGTTTTTACAGACCAGACGCTCTTCCTGACCTCCAACGCTCTGTCTATCAGGGCTTGGGACCACCTGCAGAATCCACTGGCTTGCGAATCCTCCTGGCAACATTTAGGGCATCATGAAAATATATGGCTTGAGAACTATCAAAGTCCTTCTAATCTTTTCTATCGATGATATGTTGATGATTTTTTTTGTGTTTTCGACAATGAGAACGATGCTAAACTATTGTTTGACTTTATTGACTTACAGCATCCTAATGTCAAAGTCACTATAGAAAAAGCAGCCAACAATGTTCTGGCTTTCCTTGATGTCTGCATTGATAATAATGATCCTTCTTGTCTCCAAAACTTCAACCTATTGGAAAAAGACTTTTACTG
>OLMO02000278.1:7134526-7151332 GCA_900291935.2 Cassiopea xamachana | reverse complement strand
TGTGTGTGTGTGTGTGTGTGTAATTTTACCAAGGTTTCTCAATGCATTGAGGTTCGAGATAATTTGTAGAAATAATACTACGCTTTTCAATTTACAAAGCATGTTTCTGAAAGCTTATCCTGCATCATTTGCTTACAGAATGCAGCGATAATCAGTAGAATACACATATGCATACACATTCGATAAAAGAATGACAAACTGTTATAAAGAGAACTTCTGGTCTTTCCTCTTCTTTTCTCTTTTTAATGATTTACATATTTCGATAAAAGAATGACAAACAGTTATCAAGAGAACTTCCATTTTAACCCCTTCTTTTCTCTGTATAATGGTTTATACATATAGAGCAAGAGAGAGATGTTTTGGAATGTCTTGCAATATGTATTTCTGAAAGTCTCTACTAGGTTCGATCAACAGTCCTCAACAGGAGAATGTTCAAGTGTACTACAACTACTGTTGTTATAACAATGATTTATACTTTGAGGTATGGTAAGTGATGCAGAATGTCATTTAATGAAGTGGTGCCAGTTAACGTTTTACAGACTTCTGTTTATTGAAATGAAAGACCAAGAGGGAAAAATATGATGAAAGTAAATAAAAAATGTGATGTGGCTCTTATCCTTTGTTATATTTAAAATGTGTTTGATGCTTAATGAGTGATTTAGTTTAGTATTTAACCCATTGGGTTTAGAGTCTTAAGGCGTTTGATCCATCTGTTTTCATGGGGCTCTAAAATTGATGTAATATTTTTTAACGGGACTGTTTTAGTTTTGTCCATGATGGGAAATTAGCTTGTATATGAAGCTATGATTTAGTTGGCGGCAATGTTGTTCCATATATTTCTAACATTGCCGAATGTAGAGCAATTGATCACCTCTTTATATACTTTTATTTAATTTGTAAGTGCCTATACTGTAGTGAAATGTAGGATTCTATTATTGCCATTGAGCAAGCATTCCTGAGATTTTGGTTCAAAATCAAAGAAAGCATTCAGTAAGTTTGTGTTGTTTTTAATTAATGAATACCACGATTATTTACTTTTTCTATTCATCGACCATACCTTTTTTTAGTTTTATGACCTTGAAGAGCTATTCAAGACAGGTGGACAGATTCCTGAGACAGCATACATTTTCATGGTATTGCTTGAATTAAGCTTGTTGAATTTCTGTATTACTTTAGGTGAGCAAAAGTATTGTATCACCTACTACATTCCAGTAGGTGAACAGGACACCACGTCTGTTGCATGAAAGGTACCAACAGTTTCTTTGACCATCAATTTGCACAAAATATTGAAGAATTATTCATTTATTTTAGAGGGGTGCCAGCTTGAATGTGGGCCAACACCCCCAACATTACCTGAAAATTAGCCTTGGAAAGACATGTCTCCACTTGCTTTTTCATGCTGAGATAAGCGATAGCACATGGCACTGAGAAGGAGCATGGGACCCCCTGCCAAGCATAGCAATTGATTGATGACATCACACATCACTGACAAGGAGCATGTGACTCCCTGCTGTGCTTGGTTGGATTGGAAAAGATAATTGTCAACAATAATAGGAGACAAAATGTTTGGAAGTTGCTCACAAACTCTTGCTATAATGCAGGGTTCTATAAAAGACAGGAAGAAGTGTATAAAGAAATATAAAGTAACATTGTAGCCAAGGTTTGTGAGCAATGTCCACATGTTTTGTCTCCCATTTTTGTTGAAAATTATCTTTTCCAATCCAACCAAGCACAGCAGGGAGTCATGCTCCTTCTCAGTGATGTGTAATGTCATTAATCAATCAATCAATCAATCAATCAATCAATCAATCAATCAATCAATCAATCAATCATCGTCCTTGGCAGGGGATCATGTGCTCCTTCTCAGTGCCATGTGCTATTATTTATCCATTATCTTCTCAGCATGTCTTGTCTTTCCAAGGTTAATTTGCGGATAATGTTGGGGGTATTTGCCCATGTTCAAGTGGGCATCCCTGTAAAAGCTAGTCTCTAATGTCACTTTCATGTGAGTACAGTAGACATACAATCCTGTACCAGCAAAAAAATTGATATAAAACAAATGTTATGGTTGGGAACTACGGACACAGTGGTACAATTCTCAAATAATAATAATACTATGAAAGTCAAGTCCTCTTTTCAAAGAAATCTTCATGTGGAAACAAGTACTAATCAGTATGTTACATTCACATAAAGAAGAATTATACCACATATACACATATACTCCATTAGATATTAGCAAATACTTTGAAGTATAACAGTGCTGAAAGGTAGAACATCCAATATCAGTAGGAATACAAACAGTCCCCAATAGCCTGGGCAATAACAAGTATTGAATTGTCTGTAGATATTAAGTCCATTGGAGAAGAGAGAGTCTACAGTCCTTCCA
Source organism: Cassiopea xamachana (assembly GCA_900291935.2). Lineage (NCBI taxonomy): Eukaryota > Metazoa > Cnidaria > Scyphozoa > Rhizostomeae > Cassiopeidae > Cassiopea > Cassiopea xamachana. Next base: position 7,148,946 of record OLMO02000278.1, on the reverse strand, counting down.
TTGCATGTTGATGTAGATACAAAAGATCAGTGAGTAAAGAATGGAATTTTTCCATGCTGTTCATTGCATCATAACACTTGAGATAAATAGCACTCTCTTTCTAAGGCAACACCGTTTCTCTCTATCCCGTAGACAGATGAAAAAAGGTTCAACAATGACCACAGGAGCCATGCATTGAATATATTAGCACTGTGACTGGAAATAGGGCTTGTTGACAAATCCTTTATATTGAGCGTACATATGCACTTCCAGAAATGCCTATGAAAAATTCACTTCACTATAATCAGAACAATTATAAAGAAATTACACGTGCAGAGAAGTAGGCCCCAAACTTCATCTATAAAAGTTTGATAAATGCCATTGAGTGCTACTCCACTCCAGAGCAAGAAACATTTCATAAGCATCCCTGTTACTACTTAAATGGAACTTGTCTACTCGTGCTACAGTTTGTGTATTAGAAAGTGGCCAAGGATATGTAAACTTGAACAACCCTTACCACAATGTTTTCTGTACTTGCATTGTTTCATACTTCAGCATAGGTACAGTAAGAACTGTAGACTGGAGTGGTTAATAGAGCCCTGCTTTCTGAAATAAAGATGATGCCTTAACTTGGACCTGTATAACGTTAGCTTACAAACAACCCTTGGAGCATGATCTTGGGCACTTGAAAGTAAATAATTGCATACTAGAGTTGCAAATCAACAGATACAAAGGATTTGAATAGACTGCAAAAACTGCAATAGCTCACACAAATTCATCCCTCATTGCATCAAACCTCAGAATATTACTTCAGCAAATTGAGTGTAAACTGATGATATCATCATCAGTATTAGCATCATCATAAGTATCATGAGAATCAATAGTTGTGTCGTAGTGGAATGTTAATTATCCAGATTGCTTTTGCCTCCTACTTGGTAGAATGAGTGATTGAGATGCTATCTCTAAAATCAATATGATGACTAATGCAGGACATGCTCAGATGTCAAGTGTGAATGGATCAAAAATAGACCACAGAATATTAGTAGCATTGGATGCTTGTGTAGATTGTTTGCTATCATCAGTATTATAAGTATCATGACCATAATAGTGCAATGTGAATTACAGAGATTCCTGATAGCTACAACTGGTATAGATAGGAAGGTAGTAGTACAACAAATATAGAATATAGATTAGTAATTGTTGCTGGATGCATTGGTTAAAAGCTCAAACACCTCGTCAAGGGGCATCCTTTGTTTGAGTATTCCTTTAGGGACCGTTCACATAGTAGTGCACAAGGTGGGTAGGGATCACATGAAATAATTTTGGTATAATTTGGGTACTATAGAATGTCTATGAAGACCCTTTTTTAAAAAATTGCAAATAGGCCTCCCTTTCTCGTTGAGGTAAATGATTGAATGGGCTCTTAGGGCATGGAGAATAGAGACAGATGAGAGAAAAGGCCCATCCACAGAAGTAGTTGTGCGTCATAGAATACTAAAGAATACTGATGCTTGTGGCAGAATCAAAAAGGAAAAAGGGTGCTAGGGAGATATTCCAAGATTACCAACCAGTAGTGTGATGGAACACAATGTCTTTAGGGGGGGGGGGTTCAGACGAAATGTGGGGTCCATTTGCAAAAAACATATTACATTCTGCATTTCGAGCTAACAACAATCAGTACTAGATGTTGTGAATTTTGAGAATGCTTATATTCCTACTTATTCTAACAGAGGTGCTGAATGTTCAGTTGAACTTTGCCATAATTTTCATAGACAATAACCTTGCAAAATGTAACTGGGGATAAGATATGACAGCCAATGGTAATATGCCAGTCCCTAATTTTAGATATGCTAGGGGCTCCAGGGGTATGCCAGTGCTCATTACTCTTCACAGTTGAGTTGTCTACAGCCCTGTCCTTAGGGAAGTAAGAACCATACAGAGCTGTCCTTTCTGCTAGTGAACTGGGACTGTCATATGGCTTGTAAACTGTCTTAAAAACTGCCCGATCTAAGCTGGTTTTGAACTGAGAAAATCATGGAAAATGTTATAACTTTTCAATCAAAGTCCTAAGGTTGCTTATATTGAGCCTCTTATAATGCATGTTCAGCTAATTTTGAACTGAGAGAATAATTGAAAATATTGAATTTTCTATCAAAGTCTTCAAATTGTTTGTTACCACTCCATGAAAGTCACTCTCAGCTGATGTTCCACAGAATATAATGCCAAAGACCTTAATTGTTCAATCAAAATGTTCATTCTGCTCTGTTAGTACCCCTTCAGTTACTCCAAGGAAGGCCATTCTCCCCTCTGGCCCCTATTACACCACAGCACTGTTACCAACTGACCTTGATGATTGGTGTGAAGATACGGATATGTGAACGGTCCCATGTTTAGTGATCTTTGCAGTAGTAAATGTATTATGCATCAGCAAAAATCATAGGCATGAAGGAAATTTATACATTCATAGGCAACAGTTGGAGTGCATGCTAAGCATAGCGATATTCCCATATAATCTCGAGTAAGCCTCCACCTCCAAATACACCCCCTGAAAATAAGTCCCCAGCTAAACATCATTATAGTGAATAAGCTCCCATGGGGCCCTAGTCGAGAAAAGCATAGTTACAGAATATCTCATGCCAAGAAGCCCCTACAGGACAATAGCTATGCAGTAGTAGTTCCTTTGACTGGAGAGAAAAACAAAATGAAATGGACCTTTTGTGGTGATAATCACATGATGATGAGAATGTAAACACACAATGCATCATAGGCTAGGGCTTTTATTGGATGTTACTGTCTGTGAAACATCACTGGTTGATCTGTTCTTATGGTGATTGATGTTCATGTGAGAACTTCACGGTAAAGAACATTTTTTTAGTCTACCATGTGATGTGAAAGCATTGAAGCCAGGAAATGATTTTGCTCTTGAGATTGTGACATATAACTGGCCATGACTGAACACAGGTGTTGGAAGACAAATACCAACATACCTCAATGTCTGCCCTTGTGCTTTGTTAATTGTAAGGTAGCATGCAAGTCGTACTGGGAATTGACACCTGGCAATGTTAATTGGTAGAGCAGAATCTTGTGATGACAGTGCTACATTTGTTAGTAGTAGTAGTAGTAGTAGTAGTGATAGTGGTAGTGGCAGTGGCAGTGGCAGTGGCAGTAGTTGTAGTAGTAGTAGTAGTAGGCATCCTTCTGTCTCAGGACCTGGGTAGTCAGTTCTTCAGTCCTGTTCGAAGCAGCATCTGGAACGATTCAGCAGTCGGATTCTGGCATGTCAATCTCTGCCACAGTTGGTACAAACAAAGTCTAACTGCTGGTTAGCATTGATGCTCTTCTGTCTCTCTTTCCTCTGTAGTCTCTTTTCCTTCAGCTGAGGGTTTCCTTCTCTTTTCCTCACCTAGCCTGACACCGTTGTGAATGGTGTGGCGCCAGCCATCACTGTTTGCTGCTAGTGCCTCCTAGCTGCTTGGGTCAACATCAATGAGCTTCATGTCGTGCTTGCAGATGTCCTTATAATGCAATGCTGGGTGACCAATTGGGCTGCTTCCTGTGGCCAGCTTGCCATACAGGAGATCCTATGGGATGTGAATGTCATCCATGCGCTGAACATGGCCAAACCAGCATAGAAAATGCTGGCAAAGCATGAGGTGCATGCCGAGGGAACCTGCTTTCTACAGTACGGCTGTGTTTGTGACCTGCTCCTGCCATGTTATGCCCATGATGTGTTGCAGAAAACGAAGGTGGGAGCTTTCCAGGCAGCTCTCCTGTCTGGAATAGGTTGTCCATGACTACAGGGTACTGAGGATGCATGTTCAATGTGGTATATATAAAAAGGGTATGTTAGCATATGAATCTCATCGTCTATATGATAAAAGCAAGTATATCATGAGAAGAAGGTATGCACGTTATTCAACAACAGACTTGTAAAATGGTGGAAATGCAAAAATAACTAAAACACCAAAGATAATACTTTATGTTCTAGCTTATGCTTTTGGTAGTCCACTGGGAGTTTGTGCATTGAGGAACTCCATTGGATATGCTGCTGCTTCCTCTGGTTTCTCAGTAACAACTCTATCTGTACTAAGATATGTGTGTACTGGTACTTGGAGGATCATTGATGTGATGTGATGTGAGTTCTCATTCAAGGGTTTCAGACAGCAGTACTTTAACATATGTAATGGATCTTGCATCAGATGTTGATGCCCAGGTTGTGTTTGTGGGTAGACGAAGTTGATCATGTCCTGAAGTGAGTTAGTTACAATCTCTCATGGAAGGGTGACTTGATCATGCTCATCATGTGGTTCATCACCTGCACCGATTCTTAAGAGCCAGTCAGAGAACTGCTTCTATGTTTCATCTTGCACAGTTCTCATGTTTACAACCAGACAAAATTGATGGCAGTGGCGCCACAGGCATTGCTGTACAGTTGTTCTTTACCTGTTCTAGGAAGAACTGGGAGAACCTATCGGAAATCACCCCCAAGAAATATGAGCCTACCACCAAATGGTTTGTTAACCTGTGTTATGTCCCATAGGAGGACATTAATAGTCTGTAATGCATTTGCTGTGATTATTGGTGCTTAATCCCACATGAAGATTGTAGCTTTCCCGGGAATTTGAGCTCTTGCACTTTGGCATTTTACATTACATACAGAATTAGGACGTAAAGGAATAGGTATCTGAAATGTGGAGCTTACCATGGCTCTATTGATGAGTACTGTGCTGGCAATTCCAGAGTAGCCATACATTTCACCTTTATCCCTAATGCCTGTAAGCTATGAACTATGGTGATGTACAGAAAAGTTTTACCTGTGCCAGTTGATCCATCTACAAAGTAACAATTCTGACCAAAATTTGTTGTGATGTCATTCATAGTGGTGTAGTGAATGTGATGCTTATCAATATTGAGCTGTTGTAGCTTGTGCTCGCCCTGCTCTCTCTCATGAACAATGTTAATTTCTTCAATCTTATTCTGTGGATGGATAAAATTGTCTGGAAGCTGTGGAAGATCTGAAAATTCAGTATTTGAAACTGACTTACCATGATCCCCAAGACACATGTTAATGTCCCACAGACAGAGATGAATGTGTCTCTCTAGCAAAGTGATGTCAGGGTCATTGAATTGGTCATATCTAATGTAATCTTCACACATAGCCTCCTTGAATTCTTCAAAAGGAGTTCTACTGTCTGATGGTGTTTGAAATACCATCAATGTGGCAAACAGTTGGCGCATTTGTGATGGCATGTTCATAACTGCAGCCTCCTGCAAGTAGCGCCTGTGCTCTGCCCCATTGCTCTTGCTGCATCTTTGGAAGTAGCTGTAACTGACGATCAACTTTTCTGAGGTCCTCGAATGATGTGACTCCTTTTCGATGTAGAAAGAGTAAACAGAGAGTAAATCGTTGTGGGTCTGATGGCTGTAATTGATAAACTCAGTCAGTGATGGGCCCAGTCTACTGTTGTCTGCAATTCTACCTCTGTTTCTATTGGTCACATATGTAATGCTCTGGAATTTCATGGTAGAAGTACTGACGTGCATTTTTAACCTCTTCATTGAGTCTGAAAAATGCTCTTAAAGTTTTGTCTCTTCCAACATCAAGAGCCCTCTGCCCATTATCATCACGATAATAAACAGCTTGCTGAAGTGAAAGGTGATCTGCAAGCTAGATAACTATGTGACTTTTCTCATGCATCTTGTATTGCATACTTCTAAATACTGCCTGGTGTGGCCCAACATAGAGTGCATTGAGATGCTGCAAAATCTCATCATAGTTGAGATAGTTTTGTCTGATTTCAACATGAGCAGCATCTTTGCCTTCTTGGATGTATATAGAAATGTACTCCACACTCTTGACAGTGGTGCATACTTCCACATTCATAAAGCAGTTGAACTTCACGAGTAGATGAGGACTGTATGGCACAACCCATAAGAAATTAACAGTATGATGACGAAGGTCTGCTCTGTGTTGTCCACATCGGTGGTACAGTGAATATCCATTCATGCTTAATTCCGTTTCCTGTTGTAATGATTTTGGGAAATTCTTTTTACATTCCCCATTCTGCATGCAAACACACTGAGGATTCAACTCACCACATGGAGCATGCGTCATGTGCCTCTTAACAGTGTTGTGAATTTCAGGCTTCAACTGTGGATCTGGAATTTCAGCAGACACCAACCAATCAACATCCAAGGTGTTCTTGGCTTGTCAGCATCTGCAAGAAACAACACCATGTGTGCATGTGGCAAACCCCTTTTCTGAAACTCAATGTTGTATACAAATGCAGTAACATGCCCCAATATATGTCTGTCAAGAAGGTCATGAAGAAGTTCCTTGACTTTCAAATGGATTATGGGACTTACAATATCTGGCCAGTCATTTGTAGATTGTTTTGGAAGGATATTCTCTTGAATTTCAGGCCACCTCGGGTTTGCTGTAATAGTGAGAAAAATATCTGGTTGTCCATATTATGTTACAATTGTCATTGCATCCTGGTAGTTCTAATACATGCTTCTTTCACTACCTTGGAAGGATGATGGTAGAATGACAATTTGGCCTACAATTAGATCTTCAGCTAGGGCACGTCTGTCTAATTGATCCATCAATCCTTGGTAGGATTCAACGCGCAGCTGAGACTGTTATGTTCTAATGCATGTCAATTCATTTCCCTCAATTTTTGTGAATATATCTATCAAATACTGTTGAAAGGATAGACAGGAAGAATGAAATGATGAAAAGATATCACGTATAGCAACTATGTAGGCATAGAACACATTCAGTGTGAGTCATTCTCTGTGCCTTGCTCCTTGTTGCTTTTGTTGGGTATAGCATTTCGCTGAAGGTCAACACTCCAACCCATTTTTCCATGGATGAATAACAATGGGTAGGTCATTGGATCTGCATTTCGTGATATTCCTTTGATCTTAAGTGTATTGTGTGCATTGTTGTCAGCTGGATACACCTAGTTTCAGGTGTTAAAATGCAATTATAAACCTCTCTATTAATAGGTAGTGTACATTTGGCTGGGTAACAACCATGGGAAAAATATAAAAATAGAATAAATTTTATGAAGTAAGTACGAAAATATTAAATGCTCATTAACAATGTGTTTTAACATTTCATTTCATAGTAAAAATGTTAGCAATACAACAATATACCTCACTAATTATAGGTAGTTTAATATTGGCTAGCTACTACTTCTAAGTATAAAAACATATAGAATGCACAAAGTGAAAAAAGAACGAAAGACTAAACTGTATGGAAATTCCAAAAGGTCAGGATTTTTCCACAACTTGTTTCTACAGAAATCACACAAAGGTACAACAAATTGCAATATTCATTAGTTTCTTAATGACAATAGTTGATTTGGTTTGTACCAAACTGTAAGTTGTCTAGCATTTGTGCTAGACGACTATAGTTGTTAACAAATTGAATAATTTACTCGTAGTTCTCAAAGTGCTCATTGAATGGTTAACAACTGTGATGTTAGAATATTCAGAAGTTTGTTCAGATATTACAGAATTATAATACTCGGTCATTTTATGATCATTGTTGATTTGTATATTGCATTCAAAGCCTACTGTCAATTCTGTGATGTAGAGCAAGGATTTTTCTATAGCAGGGTTCATACCCAATATGTGACTCAAACTTCCCTGATTATTCCCTGACTGATAGTTAAAAGCATCCACTTTTCCCCTGACCCCCATTTCACATATTTGCAAAAGTAGGTAAAGAAAATGGAGCCTAATAGGCAATGTACATATACTTACTATAGCACTATGCAAAGTGATACGGTTCACATTTACTGACACAAAGGGAAATATCCACTTTGCAAACAGCCACAGAAAAAGTTAACGAAAATGATATCTGGACTAAATAATTTGTTTTCCCTGATGTTTTCCTGACTTAGATAAAATTATAAAACATTCCTTGACTATTCCAAGTTTTCCCTGACTTTTCATAATAATGATCTATTGTCCAGGTTTTCCAGGTTCGGTATGAACCATGTATAACAAATTTTGGTAACAACATTAATAATAATACTACAACTCATCTATAAATAAAGCATAAAATGAAAGGAATATTTGTATATAATAATAGTAACATGAATATATATATAAAAGATGTATATAAGAACAGAAGTATAATGATGGTACTATGTATGCTGTAAAGCTAATAAAATACAGATCAAATTTGAAAATATAGTAACACAATTGTCTGAAAGCAACTAAGTTGCTGCCTCCTCACCTTCTTCATCTTTAACAGGATATAGTCTGCTAAATGTGTTTCATTCATACATTTCCGTTTTGCATTGAGAATATGGGTTGTAACACTTAAAAATCACTTTAGGAACTTCAAATGTTAATTCGGCTATAAAAATTTAGCAAATTACTTACTGACTAACATCCTAGAGTGCGTATGAAAATGTATGCAGTCATACGATTGTATAAAAGCATGTAAAATAAGTGAGTCATAGGCAATCGAATTCTATGTTCATAATTTCCACTTGGAATCACTTTATGTCTGTGCACCCATTATACATAAGGACTTCAGACGATAGTTTACTGTTAAATGTGTTGTTCTTACGTAACATTTAAGTGCCGACTTTTGGCAATTCTCTGAACAAACGCTCTCCAATCTATTCTGTTCATAGCTTTTTCCTTTAATTCATATAATATCATCGCAGTTATGTATTTTAGTGAGTTGAGCCATCTTGTTCTTTATCTGTCTCGTCCTCTTGTCCCCTCTACCTTCCCAAGCATGACATCTTTCTCTATTCCGCTAGCTCGCATAGTATGTCCAAAGAAGGTCAGATTTCTTTTGATAATCATGTCCTGTAGAGATGTTTCAAAACTTATTTGTTCTTTTTCTGTCCAAGGTATTCTCAACAATCTCCGCCAGCACCACAATTCGAAAGCATCAATTTTCCTTCTCTCGCTTTTCCTAATTGTCCATCCCTCACAATCATGCATCATTACAGGGAAAACTAATGTTTTCACTAGTCACACCATCGTGGATACTGATATCACTCTGTCTTTCATGACTCTATATAGGTCAGTCATTGCTGCTTTACCCATGGCAATCCTCCTAGTAATATCTGATGTGCAACCTCTATCCCTGTCAATTCTTGCACTAGGAAGGTAAAACTGTCTACAACTTCAAATGTTTTGCCTGCAGTTCTAAATTCTCCCAATTCACCTAATGTGACCATTACTTTCATCTTCTTTGGGTTCAGGCGAAGACCAGATTTCTCACTGTCTTCTTTTACCCTAGCTAACAGCATTTTAAGGCCTTCTTCTGTTTGAGCTAGTAGCGTGGTGTCATCTGCGTACCGAAGATTAGTGATATTTCGGCCGCCTATCCTGACTCCATGCTCTATCACATCAAGGCCAGACGTCCTAATTATGTTGTCGCTGTGCAGATTGAATAAATATGGGGAAAATATACAGCCTTGAATTATGGGGATAAACGGAGATTTAAGGGAGAAGAATTTAAACCCAGAGTTGGCTAACAACAGAAATGCGTGGAGAAGGCTCATTAACAACGGCGACCCCGAATAGGGAAAGGCTTGGGAAGAAGAAGATAATATACAGCCTTGTCGTACACTTTTGTTGATCTTCAACCATTTTGTATTTACATAGATGGTTCCTGCAGTTGCCTCTTGATCACCATACAGCCCGCATAGCAAAGCTGTGATATGTTCTGGAATGCCCATTTCCCTTACGCAATTCAGAAGGGCTTGGTGGGATCATGTATTTCTCATGGTATTCAGGTTCTAAGGATGATGTCTCTATTGCGTTCATCTTAGCAACTAATTCGAATCATGTAAATAGTCTGTTGGTACTACAGAACTTTCCAAAGCACGAAAAAGCTGCAACAGTCTTTTCACATACTGAAAGCTTTTTTCGTCCGCCACTCATCAGAGTATGAAAACGTAGGATAGTGACCTAAAGGTTAACCGAAATATATATCCAGATGCCATTACATGTGATAGGATGCGTTTAATTGGCCCCAAGTGTGACCAATTAGGACCTATTAACCATTGTTTACTTGAAGAGCCCCAATGAGAAAACAAACTCTTTTTGCTATGCAAGACTGGGTTTTGAATCTTGATGTAAACAGATTCCAAAACACTTAAATGAAAAGACGATCTTGCTTTCCCAATGATCCGAAAATTGTCGTCTGTATATGTTTTGGCGCATTCTGGATTTGCAATAAGATGTTGTCGTATGGCTGACTCACAATTAATTTTAGACTTGTTGTTTTTGCATATGCGAGGTGGCTGCTTTCTTGCGGTATAACATTTCTTCCTGATGCTGGTGGGGACATGTTTTTTTATTCTGTCTGCTAATCTCCGCGTAGTGCGTCCTAAGTACCAAGCTTCACATCGGCGCGAGAGTTCATAAACAACACAACTTTTTTGAGTGGTAGGAACGAAATCTTTTTTAGCAGATGGTAGCATAACTCTAGTTTTGTAAGCCACACGGGGCTTTACAGCATAGAAACCGGATGGAACGACTTTACTAATTTAATTTTCAAACTTTGATGAAGCGCTACCAATCCAGGGCAATTTTAGGTATACTGGGGACTTCTCTGCACAAAATGTTGTTCCTGTTGCAAAGTTGGCTAATTTATGGTTGATGCAAGAAAGTAGAACATCTGCTGGATACCCGTGTTCGATGAGCAGTTGTTTTATTTTAGGCCTAATTTAGTTTTAGAGCAAATGATAAATGAAGGTAAAGCCAACAACCATGAAGCTCTCAGCATATATTGGTACCGTAGTGCCAGTGGTGGAATAGTGTATTACCAGCATAAAACAAAAGAATCAGAAGTTAAACATTTTGTTCATTGTTGTTGACACTGATCCAGTCCCTATTATTGGTTTGAATATATCAGAAAAGCTTAGTTTAATCAAGCGGGTTTACAAAATAACTATTGATATTCTGGTTCAGGCTAATATTGAAGATGAAATCTTAGATTGTTTCGGTGAATTGATTGTTTGAAGTGCACTCATCATATTGAAGTTAAAGATGATCTCAAACCGCTTATTGCACCTTTAAGGAAAATTCCATTTGCTCTTACAGCCAAACTGAAGGAGGACTTAGCTTGAAATTATTGAAACAGTAGAGAAGCCTACGGATTGGGTGAATGCTTGTGGTATTGTTTCAAAACCCAACGGGAAGTTAAGAGTTTATCTTAATCCTCATCCTCTCAGTAAAGCAATTAAACGTCGACATCAGAAATTGCCCACCATGGAGGAGATCATTTCTCAAATGTCTGGTCCACATTACTTTAATAAACTCTGTGCAATATAATATCAGGTGGCTATTGGCAAATGAGATTTGATAATGAAAGTGCAGATTTGTTGACATTGGGAGCTCCATTTGTTAGTTATCATTTCAAATGCTTGCCTTTCGGAATACATTGTGCCAGTGAAGTATTCCAAGCTGAAGCTGCTACCATTATTTCTGGTACAGAGAGGTGTGGAAATTCGTAGGATTATATGATTGTTTGGAGTGTAGCAAAAGAGGAACATGATCAGAGATTACGTTCATGCCTTATTCATATACCTCAGAGTGGCTTAAAATTCAATCGAAGCAAATGCATCTTTACATCAAAGTCATTTACGGCTCTCGGTCACATAGTTTCAGCTAATTGTGTGAAGCCGGATCCTACTAAAGTCAATGCTATACTGACATGCCTATTCCTAATTCTGAAGTTAGTCTTCAACGCTTCCTTGGATTGGTAAATTACGTAGCAAAATTTGTGCCTGATCTTTCAGAAATAACAGCTTCTCTTTCCCTCTTATTAAAGAAAGATGTTCAACTTATTTTGCAAAAACTGCAAATTGATCCAATAGCAGAGTTCAAATGCCTCAGAACGACATCTCCATGTCTCAAGTTTTTTCATCCTAATTGAACTACATGTCTGAAACCTGATGCTAGCTCAGAGGGTTAAGAGTGCCTCTTAAGCACAATCATGGATCTGAACATGAAGAGAAATGGCATCAAAAGCTCTTCAGCCTTTTGAGCAAAGATATGCTCAAATTGACAAAGAGGTTTTTGTCAGCTATATTTGGATCAGAACGGCTCCACGAATATTTTTATGTCATTTTACAGTCTATAATGATCATCAACCATTGAAATTTATTTTAGCAGGTGTATTGTTGATTGTCTGCCACGTGTACAACGATTTTCTCTCAAACTCCGGAAGTACGATTTCAATCTGGAATATGCTCCAGGAAAGACAACGGTCGTTTCTGATGCCCACATTAGAGCATATTTAAATGATAGCACAAAAGAGGTTCCAGAAGTTCAGCTAATTCACCAGGTCACTTCAAGATTCCAGCTGTTGCCAATCAGTAGATCTTATCTTGTACAACTGCAGCAGGAAGCGTCGTTAGATCCAAACAGTTGTCAAAACAGCTAGTAAATTATACTCTTGATATGGATGTAATATGGGTGGCCTATTAAATTCAAGATAGCACTAGCTTTTAAGCATTATTACATCATTCAAAGTGAAATTGTTTTTCATGAAGATTTACTGCGGAAAGGTCAAAGGATTATAGTTCTATCTTCACTACGTAAAACCATGAAAGGCATTGTTCATCAAGGTCATAATGGCATGGAAAGAGTCAAATTTCGTGCGCAACAGTCCTTGTATTTGCCAGGAATGTATGCAGAAATCAAAGGATTAGTTGCAAGATGTTTATATTGTCTAACACATAGAAGTAGACAGCAAAAGGAAACTTTTATTGTCCATGAAGTCCCAATTGCACCTGGAATAAAGGTGGCGTCGGATGTGTTTCCTTTATTCGGATATTGTCATTTTAGACTACTATTCAAAATACGTTAAAATTGAACATATTGCTACGGTGGCCCACAAGTGCAAAACACAAAACTCAATACACTAAGCTAAGTTTCGAGACACAACAATTTATCTCAATACTCAAAACTAAATTTCAATACACAAAACTAAATTTCGATACACAAAACTTTATCTCAATAGGCAAAACTTTATCTCAATAGGCAAAACTAAATTTCGATACACAAAGCTAAACTTCGATACACAAAACTAAATCTCAATACACAAAGCTAAATTTGATACAAAAAACTTAGTTCCAGTACACAAAACTAAATCTCAATACGCAACACTTAATTCCAATACACAAAACTTAATTCATGGACACATACTGAGTAATTATTAGTTGATCTTACGCCTATCAATCATATATATATATATATATACATATATATATATATATATACATATATATATATATATATACATATATATATATATATATATATATATATATATATATATATATATATATATATATATATATATATATATATTTTTACATATAGAAATATATACATATAGAACGCCCAGCCATTATGGACCAAAGTGTGTTTCTTAAATTGCATTACATAATTGTAAACTGGGGCATGACCAGGGTTATAAAAGTGGGGGGACACAAATGAAAAATTTTGGCCACACCCTCTACTTCTCTGAAGATTTGCTACTACCTCCACCCCCTATTACTTTCTCATCGACTTTAAAGCACTCTTGAGCGAAATATTGGCAAAAAGTGGGGGATTTCCCCACATGTCCCCCTCCAACCAAGGCAATGCCACTAATTGTAAATATACTGCAGGCACTTCACAAATAGGGTCTGAAGTCAAATATATATGGTAAAACCATCGTTTAAAAATATATAAGGTCTTTTCTGTGCCTACAAATATACTAGGTCTAAACTTCGCTTGCAAATATATAAGGTGTAAGCTCAAACGAAAAGCGCAATAACATTGCAATGTCAACAAAGCAAACCAGACTGTCTACTTGAAAATGGCCAGGGGACCTTTCCGAATACTTTACGTCCAGCCTGGGATAGCTCTCCAAGAAGGTAAGCAAGAAAACATTGAATTTTCGAATGACATTCTGTTGGATTGGCTAGGTTAGCTGTTTGACTATATAGACTCTACATGTCAAACGACTCGCCTAAGTAATCCAGGATGTACTAGTTGATATTAGGGGGGTAAAGTCCGTCCAGGAGTTGGCAAGTTCTTGGCACAAATTGCAAAGCCAAGGCTAAATACACAACTTTTCAATGCCTAAATCACTTTCTTGTTTCTGCCTTGAGTTTCTTGTGCACCTTTTTTTCATGAAAAACACATGTAATCGACAAATATTCCCCCCGTGTTTCTTCCCAAATACTCAGCCCCTTTTCCCACTGGCTTTTCTTGAAACACTGCTACTGCCAGAACGTTGGAATTAGAAGCTGACTTTCAGTATTATCTTGCTTATCTTCCTCGTGAGCTATCACAGGCTGGACAGAAACTTTCTGAAGGGTACCTTGTCCATTTTCATGTGGATCCATTGGTTTGCTGTATTGAGACTTTGGCCCATAATGGCTGGGCGTCCTGGGGTGTAT
>OLMO02000278.1:7098608-7133713 GCA_900291935.2 Cassiopea xamachana | reverse complement strand
TCAGAGAATTGCCAAAAGTCGGCACTTAAATGTTACGTAAGAACAACACATTTAACAGTAAACTATCGTCTGAAGTCCTTATGTATGCAATTTAAGAAACACACTTTGGTCCATAATGGCTGGGCGTTCTATATGTATATATTTCTATATGTAAATATATATATATATATATATATATATATATATTTATATATATATATATATATATATATATATATATATATATATACATATATATATATATAAATATATGATTGATTGGTTTAAATTCAAATAAGAATTAATCAGCATGTGTCCATGAATTAGGTTTTGTGTATGGGAATTATGTTTTCTGTATTGAGATTTAGTTTTGTGCATCGAATTAAGTTTTGTGTATAGAAATTTTGTTTTGCGTATTGAGATAAACTTTTGTGTATCGGAATTAAGTTTTGCGTATTGAGATAAACTTTTGTGCATTGGAATTAAGTTTTGTGTAGTGAGATCTAGTTTTTTGCATCGAACTTTGGTTTTGTGTAGTGAGATCTATTTTTGTGTATAGAAATGTAGTTTTGTGTAGTGAGATAAAGTTCTTTGTATCGGAAGTAAGTTTACATCTACAGAATTTACGTATTTTTCAATGAAATGGGATTTTAAGCACTCGGGATCTAGCTCACATTATTCTCAATCAAATGGCTTTGTAGAGATTTATCCAGACAGTCAAGGAAATGTTTAGGAAAGCAAAAGATGCCAAAGAAGACCTTTATCTTAGCCTTTTATTTTCAAACACTGTACCTGGATCAGATTGAAAGTCGCCAGCTATCCCCCTTTTCAACCGTAGTGTGAAAAGCTTTCAAACTACATCTACTGTAAAGAATTCTGTAAAGTAAAAGTAAAGATAGTCCCGTATACTTTCGTACGTAGGGGAGTGGATGTTAGAGAGGACACTTATGCTGAGCCATCGGCATGTGAGGTAGGGTGGCCAGTTCCTTTCCTCGCCGCCTTTATCTCCCTAGTGTTCCCACGGGGTGTCCATTTGCTGCTGGGTGAACAGTGAGCGAGCGTTCAGTCAGGGCATCGAGTCGGGCTCGAACCGTAGAGCTTCCGCACGGGAGGCATGCGTTCTAACCACTATGCTACCTCGCTCATAGAGAATTCTGTACATGTTCTTAATACAAAAAGTAAAGATTATCCATCCATCCATTCGACCCTTATTCAGAAGTTTGAATGCGAGTTGACAATAACAAGAATTGGGAGAAGAAAGGATTAGTTGTTTGAAAATGTTCTGCACCCTGTTCATACAATTGTTTTTATGAGAATGGTAATATAGTTCGACGTAATGGATGCCACCTCATTTCTTGTTATGATGAATTCAACATTCAACCGGATCATGATTTACCGCAACAAAATCAACTGCCACATTCTTCTGAATCAGTTTCTTATGGTGTATCAGTTCTTAATACAACAACAACAACAATGGCAATACCACATGAAGCTCAGGCACTATCATCAAGTAAAATTCCAGAATCTTCATATGATTCAATATCTTCAGCAATTCCAACTGCAAATTCAGATCGAAATTCAGAACATCCTCAAGTCACAAGTCAAGGATGGATCATTTGTAAGCCATTGTGTTATCATTGAATATTTGAACATCATTGATCTTTATTTTTTTGAGTCTCAAAGGGGAGATGTTGTGCTGCCATTCCATTGTTCTCTTTATTGTTCTTATTATTCTATCGTTATTGTTGTTTACTCATGCATATATTTTGTCTTTCTTTATGTTGAAGTTGTAGCAAGGCATGTTTCTATTCAGTGTTATCTTATACACTGTTTCTGCACTATAACAGACGCCTGCATGAGAAAAGGACAGGAAGGGCACCAGAGATCCTACTTCGACATCAAACCGTACATAAATCTCTTTCGTGATATTAAGTTATTCAATAATCAATAAGCGTAGCGTTGACTCAATAAGCAATTCTGAACGAAATGTTACAGGCTCCCCAAGTGGGCAACTTGGAAATGAGTCTTCCCAAAACACTATCGTTAGTTTGCTTCTGCTGTCAATAATCACTATACTTTCTCAAGCTGTAAACAATGTGTCCTTCGCTATTTGTGATAGAAGCATTTCACTCACAGGAATTAAGACACAGAAAACGGCTTGTTATTTAGCATCTTCTTCTTCTTTCGGCTGCTCCCGATTAGGGGTCGCCACAGCGGATCAGTCTCTTCCACCTCATCCGGTCCTCAGCGTTATTTAGCATATCTCTTTTAATCACATAAGTAGCAACATTAACCAACCAAAAAATGAAGTCCCTGCTAAGGGCGTGTCTACTATTTATCTGCTAAGCTAATTAAGAGTGACAGTGACTGTGCGCATGCTTTAAAGTAACGATACATAATCGGATAGCAATATATTTAAGTCCTACTACATATTTATAAGGGGCAGGGGTGACGCTCAAAGGCTTACGGCAATACTGTTTAAAATTAAGGAGTGTCATGAAATTCTCTCATACCCAGAGTCTAATGAAAGGCCCACCATGTTTGGATCCAGAGGAAAATTTTTAATGTTAGGGTCCTCAGATGGCCTGAAAATGCACTCTTAGGAATGATTGTTGTAAATAGAGTACAGAAAGAATACCAAAATGTCTTCTTTATAAAAAGCAAATCTTGCCCCCTTGCTCCTGTTGGTGGAGGGCAAGGGGTGATGACCCCTGCTACCCCTTCGCTGTAGGGTTCCTTGCACTGGGCCACACTTAAGAGAATGAAAAAATCTGAATGAATAAACTAGGTAACAATAATTTTAAATTCATGTTGAATAGAATAAATTTATATAAATAACTAATATAGTATGATAAAAATAAGAAGTATAATTTTATAAAGTAAACTAAAATTGAAGTACTTCTAAGGATATTTCTAACATCAACAAATGTGATCTTGTCTCTCTATCTACTGAACCTTTCTCCCTTCTCTTAGTTTTTCCTTTGTCAGGGCTTTGATTCAACTCAATTATAATTGATTTTTATAAAAACAAATAGTTATAAACAAATATGAAAAGTTACAGCTCATTTAATGCAAATTGACAGTGATGTCTCTCCAAATTAAAATTAGAATTGACTGGGATAGCTGTAGGTCACCATAATGGATCAAAGCATCTTGTGAATAAAATCAAATCAAATTGATTTTATTCAATATCTGGTGTAATATGAGACGATGCTTACCCATGCCATTCATTTTACTCCAGCTTAGTGCAGATGTGGGCGTTTTTGTATCATTTTTGAAGGTAAATACTTGCGAAGAGGGGAAATAAACCCTCAGTACTGCAAAAATTTACGTGAAGGAGAAATGCAAACATAGGCAAAAAAAGAAGATAATGAGTACAAAATACAATGTATTGAGCAGGTAGGTGAGCGAAAAGGGGCCTGAAGCATCAAAATCTCTGCTAAAGTATATTCTTGGAAGGGGGGGGTTGAGTAGATTCTACGTTTTGCTGATAAAAATGGGTGTGACTCTTAACTTTCTGCTACTTGCAGTACCTATTTCTTCTTGGTTTGGCATAGCCACAGTTTCCATTTTGTGTATGTTACGTTGTACATAATTCTTTGAAGCACAGTGGCCTTGGATCTGGAATAATCAAAATTTCCTCTACTTGCTTGTGAGCCATGGACTGTTCTAAAATTGCTGGAAATTTCTGCTATCTTAGAATTTAAAACGCAAAGGTTCTTTTGAATGTATGTTGTCATGTTAGATGCAAAGATATGCAAAAGGTAATTATAATCAGATCAATTTACAGCTGAATATCTAGAGTGTAACCCAGCCCTTAGAACTCTCTTGCTTAGCATCTTTTTCAAGTTTCCAGCGAGAACTAACACATAACTTCATGGATGTATTAGATAAAAGGTACCTTGATTGGTCTTCTTTCTGTGGGTACAACAGTGGCTGCTATTGTGAGGCAGGAAGTGGAGTATTTTTGCTCACCTAATATAGTAATGATTCTATTGCGTAATTAGTTATTGTCTTAACATTTAGCAACATTGATCATTTACTGGTTGATTTCATCAAAAATAGAAAGGTTGGCAGGTAGAAACTTTTGCGATTTCACGACTGTTTTAATTGATCAAGAAAGGTAATACCGGCCAAGTCATGGTTGCAGCACTGTTTGCGAAGGTTGTATACTAGCGATATTTTTCTCAAAATGGGAGATCTCCAAGGTTGATACCAAAAATTTAGTTTCCTAATTTTTATGGAAGCCTGCACTCTTTGTTGGTACATTTTGTGTCTTAATGGGGGGAGGGGTTCAACCTCTTGAGAGGTCATCACTTGCAATGTGACATCATTTCCATGACTTAGGCTTTATTACTGTACACCATGCATGTTATTCCCAATGGATAAAAATATCATTCTTTTCTATCTGTTTTCTGATGTTCAATTTACATTCTTACAGTAGTCTGTTTTTCATGGCTTTTAGTAGTTTAGTTGAGGAACGGAGTCAATAGTCAGATTTAAATTTCATGGTCCAAACTTGTTTTATTTCTGGGTTGCCGGGAATTGGGTAAGTGAATTGTGAACTTGGGGAGACTGAGGCTAGTAGGAGACCTAGAATTATGAGGAGGGTTACCTCTAACCCACCAATAAAACTATAATTATTGCTGATGAGTGGTATGAGCTTTATAACCATATCAACCACATTATGTATGTTCACACGATCTTTTGCTTCTGCGCATCTGTCCATTTTATTAGAAATTCAATTGATTCTAGATTCAACTAATGTTGATCTTCGCAAAAGATTATCCTTACAAAAGTGTCTACAAGTGAAACTTTCTCTCTGTAGAGTGATCCACTGATTGCCCAATCTTCAAGTCCATTTTCAATTAATAGTTGCTTGAATTTAATTTTCTCGTTAGTTTATTAATGCTCATCATAGATTCAAGTGAAGTTGATCATGTTCTTTCCTATTCAAGGGAGATTTTGTTGATAGAGGATACTATAGTTTGGAAACATGGACCAGACTACTTACCCTTAAAGCTAAGTATGTGTTTATTCCTCTGCAATGTCAATAGATGGAAACTGTATTTATTCTTAATGATTGTAAAGGAGAACTTAGCAAGACAAACTAGTTAGTCGAAATATATCTTTGTCCCACCGCTGCATTGTTATTCTCTCAGGGTAGTTAATTTGCTACACACTGTTTTTTTTACAAGAGGAATTAAATAACAACACGATCCTGAAATTTGGTGGAAAATTAAGAGCAAATTGAGAACAAGGCTGAGGCTGAAGCCTTGACGTAAAATTTATTTTTAGAAAACAATGCAGAAGCTTTCCACTAACAAATGGACATGAACAGTCCTTTCCTTGTTAATCAGAGTAGAGTGGACAGCCTTGAGGCTTTTTGTCTTCCATTTTCGCAAATTAGTTGCTCCTGGCAAAACTAGGTACTGTACGAACATTATACGAACATACGAACAATCAATCAAAACATTCAATGTTGTCTTGTATATTGTCTTACTATGTATTTCTAAATGGCCTACAGCTACTAATTTAAGAACAAATAAAGAACAATCCAGACTCAAAATTTGGGAAAATCTAAGAACAGCCAGCCTGAACCTCCATTTTACTGGTTCTTATAAAAAGAGTGATAAAAAGTTATTTCTATCTGAGGTTATTTTGTCGTTTGCCAGAAATTTAGGTTGATCATATTATTCAGTATTTCTTCATTCTAGGGCTTTATTGTTTGTGGTTGAGCTGAATTAGTTTAACATTAAGATATTTTTCAATTTGCAAATGTTTTTACAATGAAAAACGTGATGTCAGCCACTGAAAATCCATCTAGCACTGGCATATTTGCAAAGATGAAGAAAACAGTCCTAGTTACCAATAATACAAAACTCCTTGCTATAGTAAATGATGTTCTGTCTTCATTTGCTATAAAGTAATGGTATTAAATTCATATTTGTTTTGTATGTGCACTTTTGGGCATTCAGTGCTTTCAGCTTACTCAGTGCAGCCAAGCAAACATAGGAGCCAATACCAAATAGATTCTCCTTCAAAATTATCAACATTCTAAAGGGGGGCAGTTATCAAGAAATATTCATATTTATTTATGCTCGATGTTGGGTTGTTTGCTCTAACTCTGAAAAGCAAAAATTTTGCCAAGTGTCTGTCCAAGGTAAGATGATCTTTGCTACATAGGAAAGAAAATGAGATCAAGACTGGCTGAATCAAGAGAACGAAAATACTAAAGTACCTGAGCAAGATTGGAAATGCCATATTGAATGACAAGTTGCATACACTAAGAGTACAAAGAGCTGGATAAGTTCCATATCGTGTAAAATGGACAGGAGTAGGTTTTCATGTCAATCTTATCAGATGAGGAAACTAAGTAGTACTTGCATGCATCCCTCCTATCATTGAGGCAAATGATATTGCAGTACACACCTGATATCTGGGATTCCTGTTAGGAATCCAATAACTGATTTATCAATCACAGTTAGCAGGAGCCCCAGTATAACCGAGCTTGCGATAGCTGGGATTTATGGATAAACTTTGCTTTTAATTCAACTTCAGGTTAGAAAAAGGAATGCTCACAGGCCACTTCATAAATTCTTAGTTGCATGATCATTTTTGTATTCGTATTGATAGTTTTCATATAGGTTTCTGTCTTCCAAGACTTCCCCACTCCCCTCATTAGCATCTATGTTTTATTAAATCTAGAGTATTTCCTAACATCAAGCTGGCTTGAATATATAATAAATTACATAAAAGGTTTAATATTCATGCATTTATGTGGCGATTACATTTTCATTCATTGGGCAAGACCATCTGAATTGGATTCATTATGATATAGAGGATTATTATGGCAGCATCATTGCAAAAATAAAAGAGCATCTCCCTTTAAGAGCATAAAAGAATAACTGATGATATTAATTGGGCTACTCTAAAATGAAAAGTGATAATATAGAAATATATAAAGTTCACTCTGTATCATAAAGCAAATTATTATTTTGATAATCAGTAAGCATATGAGATAGGAAATCAAATAAGTTTAACTGGTATAAAACGACATAGAATGGAAAATAATTTTGAGGAGGAAAAAGTATGCCTCATGTAGTCTGATATGGATTTGCTAATGCACATTTTTTATTTTATAAGAAAGCTGTTCCGGGCTTGTGCTTAAACTTTCTTACCTTTTTCACAATTCCAGTAGTAGAACTTTTTTAAGACTTTCTTATCAGAAGTTTTTGATTTTCGATGTTTTGCTCATGCACATTAGTGAAAAGAGAAAATGCGCCATGTACACCTGAAATGCTGATACATCATAGCAGAAGTTAAAATGTCAGGTGACAGCCAGCATAAGACATAATAGTTTTTACATAGATAAATCAAATTTTAGGTACATATGTAGCAACTCCATTTTGGTTACTTTATTTTCCATTACATTCATTACGTGTACTTATTTTTTATATATGTCGTCGCCATCATTTTCCACAGGCGCGCACTACCCTCACATCAGGCTAACATCAAAGTACGTCATAGCAACTTATCTCTTGTTACATCTACTGTCATGCCTTCCTTTTCAGGCATCGCTTTTGTTATCTCAACAATATATGTCATTCCTGGGGAAAAGCTTATTTTAGTCACGTTATTGCAAGAAGAGTTTGTTGTGATTTTCGAACGGGAAAGTCAGAGTTGTTTTTGTACTACCGCGACTTCTACGTAAGAAAAGGGATTTTTATCGATATGAACTTTAATATTTAATCGTAAATTCCTGTACATGAAAGAAGACTTGAATTTACTAAACATATAAATTTACACCTATGAGCTTTCTTAGATTAACCGGACTAGCTAGCCTCCATGTAAACAGGCCCTAAGAATATTCTTGCAATATTTTTGAGTGGCACATTGTGTATTCGTAACTGAAGATCTAAGTATCGGATTTGTTGGTATGCTAAGGATCATAGTACAAAAACCTGAAAAACACAGACGAATAAATATAGTTGCTTAAATATATTGGTTGCCCTTTGCTGTTGTCCCCCTCCCCCCAATCACGTTAGTGGTAGCCTTTCAAAGGTAGTACTCATAATTATGAACATTACTCATAGATGGATATTATGTGAACAAGTGCACTTCAGTGCACCAACAAGTATACGCTGAGCAATGGGATACTGGAACAAACTGGATTGTCTGAATGAAAATTGTCGCAAAAAGATCTACTTTGTATTTGACTTTATGAGGATTGCCATGAGCTACAAGTGCAATTCTGGCCACTCATGCCAATTTCATAGGACCAGTTCTGATAATTAATATATTGTTTTCATAGTTCAAAGGCCAGTGTCAATAATTGCTCTGAGATTTACCTCAGGAATTTTTCATACATTTGCAAGTCAGGATCTTAGTATATAGTATTTTTAAGAGGGTGCCCACTTATGTTTTGTCTTTTCAAGGATAATTTGTGGGTTCTACAGTCCTTCCTTCTTTTATTGAACCGTGTAGCCTAGCATAGGTTTGCGATCATCTTGTCACAATCATTTGTCAGAAATTGTGCTTACAATTTTACTTTGCAATCCAGCCACGCCATTTAGGGGGTCACATGGCCCTTTGCAGCATCATGTGATGTCATCAATCCATCACCATGCTTGACAGGGTGTCATGTGCTCCTTCACAGTGTCATGTACTGTTGTCCATCCAATATCGTCTCAGCATGAAACAGACAAGTTGAGTTATATTTTGTCTTTTCAAGGCTAATTTGTGGGTTTGTCAAGGGTGGGATTGCCTGAAATTAGAGGACACCCTTTTAGAATGCTAGTCACTCAACACACTCTCCTGCAAGTAAAGTATACACATTACGTACCAAAAAGTTGGGACTGTTAAATGTCAGACCAAAAATTCCTTATTTCGGTCAATTTCAGACAAAATTTAGGATTTTAGGCATATTTCAGACATAATTTGATCCAACCTAATCGAAACTTTCCTCGAAACTAGTGTCTCCCTTTGGTGATAGAGGTCTGATAATGTTCCAAAATTAATTCAAAATATAAGTAGATCCATGGTGTAGCCTTATGTTATAAAGCATGGTTCCTCCACATTAACTGAATACGTCATCAGCAGAACAGAATAAGTAATATTGCACCACAATTGCGGAAAAAGAAGTAGAACATTTTCTATTGGGAAATTTATGGACTTTACTATATTATTGGATATTTTCTATATTGCACCATCTTTTGTATTGAGTATTATAAAGTAGTTTATTTTTATTGTAACGTTAGTTGCTGGTGAAGAAGTAGCCGAAGAAGGTGAAAATTGCCCCGATGATAGTTGCTGTGTTAAAGAGAAAAAGCCATAAATTTTTAAGCAGCCTTTTTAGAGATTCTTGATACCAGTATGAGGCAACTCACGTTCTCTTCTATGTTACAATTTAGGTATAGGAATTAAGTAGAGCCAAGACGCAAGCATGTCTCTAAATATAACACTTACATTTGGTTCCATCTTTTTAAGGGGGTCTGAGATCGATTTTGAAGTTTTGGTTGATTCATAGTTTCAAAGATTATGATAATGTTGGAGTTATATGGATTCAGGATCTTTTGTGGAATCAAAAAAATCATTTTCTATCATTGCAGAGATATTGATGCTCAAACTTGAGGAGCATGCTTCAAATTGTACCTTTAACTTATCAGGCAAAACATTGTCGGGCAAGTGATGAATTCTTGTTTTGATTGACGAAAATCTCGCCTCTATGAAAATTTTGCCCGACAAAAGTTTACCCGATAAGGTACTGTGTAATCAAATGGCCAAATGTTTAACCTTTTGTTGTCCATAAAAGGCCAAAATACCCTTTTTTGTGTGGAGATAGATTCTAGGGGTATTCAGTCACATTCTGAAGGATTCTGAAAAACTATGGTATTGACGCGTCTTCCCCATCTTTGAGCATCAATTTCGGCAATGAAAAGAGATATTCTACTTCTGCAAAAAGCTCCTATGGCCCCATATCCAGGAGTTGAAAATAAGGTATAGATAAAGAAATTTTAAGATTTTTAGCTAGACCTCTAACCTTGTCATATGAAACTTATTAATATACTATTGCCATTGTGATGTAGACTAAGGCTAATCAATACTAAACTGCGCATGCGTTGGTATTGGTAAATTGTGAAATCAAAATGGCGACACGTAGATAACAGCGAATGCGCTCCCATATCAAAAGACTCATAGATGAAGTTGACTCCCAATCAGTAGGCATTGAAATGGAAAGAACAAACGAGAAGAAGAAGAAGGTAGCCAAAAAAGATGAAAATCTGTATGAGGTGAAAATAATTGCAGTCGATACAGAATGAAGACTGATAAAGGTCCATTTCGTTGGATGGGACGAAAAGTATGATGAATGGAAGGCCTATAGAGACGATGAAGATTTTCCAATAGGAAAATACGAAAAAATTTCAACTACCATCACCAAAGACCAAAGATGAAAGATCAGCGATGTTCAGTCAAGAGCTTTATCGAGAAGTAAAACGAAAGTTGCGCCATGGATACAAAGGTAACCCTGAGGTCCGATTTGAACTCAAGATAGACGTAGATGTTTACGACATTGTCTGTTTGTATGGGATTGACTCAAAAACAAGAGGCACAAAATTTGTTATTGGTTTGCAGAATAACAGAGACTTTGACTGCTATCTTGGTAAGGGCTGGGATAGAAGAATCATAAACAAACAAGGTGACTTTGTGTATGTGGCAAATGGAAGTGTAAGATTCTATGTTATTGTGTTTACTATGCTATTGTGGAAAGTCATCTTCGCTACGCAGATGTTATCTGGGGAAGTCTTCCAGCGAGAAAAATCGAAACTCTCCAAAGATTGCAGAATAGAGCCCATCTGATAATTAAAACTGCTAGAGTAAAAGATAACTGGTCCTGTGATTGGCTGAACATCAGTAATCTAATCTCGTTTGATCGACTAGTTATGACGTATAATATTATAACTAAGTTAAGCCCTGAAAGTCTTTGGGATAAATTTGAGTTAAGATCAGTCCATTCAAAATATGAAACAAGGAATTTCCATGATCTTCAAATCCCAAGACTAAATACGGAACGAGCAAAAAATGGCTTTAAATACTCGGCTTTAAAATGATATTCCTGCTGATATACGAGAGGTCTCAACTCTCAAATGCTTCAAAAAGAAATTGAAAGCACATCTATTGGCTGATCAAAAATAATAACTGAAAACACGACCCCCTGGAAGACCAGCAATATTAGTATTATACCTGTTAATTTTTTCTTTCTTAATGTATTGTTATTTAAATTGTATATATGAATATGTAATATTTTAGTTGCTGAAGGGCTATGTTTGTTCGTGTATAAATAATTGATTACATTACATACATACATTACACATTACATTCTGGAAAATGCATAGACAGACAATGAAGGACTATTTTGAATTTGGTGGAAAATTTTTTCCTTATGAAATAGAGCAGATGCCTTTGCGCATATTCACTTTTATTAAACTAACTCGAAATAAGAGACAGTACATTGAATCATTTGCTCAACAATGAACTATGAATTCTTAAGTATTAGAATGTACTCAGTGCCTCTTTTAACATACTAACATCTATCTATCTATCTATCTATCTGTACATTACTTTACATGACCAAATAATTGGTATTGCATACATGGTGGGCAACTATCACTCTAGTACGTCTCATGATGTCGGTGCTGCAGCAAAGCAAACAACTCAATTGTCATTTTTTTGCTAAGGGAACAATAGTCAGTCCCAAGCTATTGACTCTTGAAAGAGGCCCTGTATGCAGATCTAATAAAAGCAATACAGCCAAGTAAACATTGATAAAATCAAATAATTTTATTGTATTTCCTGCCTGTATAAACCATTGAAAATTATATATCAAGACACATTACCTATAAATTTCTACTATACCAGGTTTTATTTTATGTCACACTTTCTCTCCCATTTGGAATTAATTTTCTCCAAATGACCACAGCAGACTGGAAAATTGTACCTTAAGCATTTCTGTGTACACTTTTTGATTGAGTGACCTGAATTTTTGCAATTACGGCAACAGTAAGAATGTTTTACCCTTTCAGCACCAGAGATTTCCAAATGTTGTATTCTTCTTTTCTTTAGAATGATTTGCTGCATTGCATCTTTGCCTTTGTGATTTGTTGCTCTGAAATAGCATTTTGAAATTTCATCATTACATTTTTCCAATCCTTGTTGATTGAAATCACCTATGCAAGCACATAGTCTAAGAAAATCAGGCACATGTGCCCATAATGCATGCATATATGGAGTCACTTGATTAATTTGGTACAAAAATAGGAAATCTTTAATGTTTGCTTCTATTCTTGTCGAAAAGGATCAACTTCTGCAGCAAAAGTTTTTCTAAGGTCTCCATATATGTCCAAAAAATTCGTCCACAATTGTGCAATTTTGCAGATATTTTCATGTTCTGGTAACAAAACTTCTAGGTCACAGTTCTCGAAGAGGATTAATCGCTCTAGGCCATTCATTTCTCTGTACTGCAACCCTTTTTTGAATCAGGATTGATGGTTAATTTAAATGGAATACCAAGTGAATTTATGTAGCTAGTAAACTTTTCAACATTTTTACCACTTTTGAAAGATATTTTTTCCAATATATACTTTGCTTTCAAATCTCTTATGAAATTGTCAATCAGAATGTCAGAAATCCTTAGGAAAAGATGTAGAGTGTCAATTATCACATGATCCATTTCAATAAATGGAAAAAATGGAGTCCTTTTGCAGTTGTATTTCTTGTTATTCTTTTTGTTGTCATTGATGGAGGAAATTGTTCTTCCCAGGTTGCTGGGAGGTAATGGCCATCTCTTGGAAGTGTCACCACATTGTAGACGGGGCATTGACACCATGTACATGCATTTTCATGGTTCACAGGTCCAATCCCACAAATGCAAGCCAAAAACTTCCAATCCCCACCAAGGAGCAGTTGAATAGTAAAAACTTTGTTCTTGACCATGCATGACTTGAGTGTTGACATTTCTTCCCGTAAATCTTGCAAACTTTCTCCAATTCCTTCATAATCATCTTTTGTCAGCACTATGGTTAAGATGTAGTTTCCTCGCTCAGTAGCTGCAACAGATCGTTCATTTATAATTGTAAAAGTCACATTTAATATTTGAAGACGCTTTCCAACATGTGTTCCATCCCCACTTTTACTTTTAACACCTGACTATCATCCAACTTTCCTTCCTCGATCAGCCTGTCAACCTGTTCACAAAGGCTCTCTTTCAATAACAACTGTACACCTTCACTTACTCCTGGTGTTGCCTTGTTATTCCAATAGGAATTGAGTGCCTCAATTCTTTTTTTCAGACAGTATGTTGATGGTAAGTCTTTACAAATGAAAGAAAGCTCTTGCCATGCTCTATTGGAAATAGTAAATTCCTCTTTCAAATAGAGAAGGAACAAAACATCATCCAGTTTCTTCATATCCATAGTACTGCTAGGGGGCTCAGTAATGCATGCTGTCATTTCATCATCATCTAATAAGCACAGGCAATCATGTGACTGGCTAAAGGGATCAAAATATTCTACTTTTGTAGGAATAAGGTCATGTAGACCAATGAAACTCAATGCAGATTGGCACTCTGTCTTTAATTCCTGTTTTATTCTATATTTGCTGCGCTCAGAGTAGTCACCAAATAATCTCTTACTTCTGAGCTTCTTCTGTCTCTGCATTTGCATACCTCTTTTCACTACTGCCTTAAAACGATTATTCCAATAACGAGAGGGTGCATTTGCCTGTGATAGATCTTCCAACTTTCTTTTTGTGTTTCAATTGTCAACGAATCTTCTTCATATTTCCTTTTTACACATATCAGTTCCTGATTCTTATGTAAAAGCCTCATTTTATTGATCTCATTAACAAGCACTTTGAGCTCATTTGGTTTTCATGATCTCAACTTTTGCTCAAGAACTCTGGCTTGTACTCCACCTCGTGCCTTCTTTCCCTTTTCCAATAAGCATCTTATTTTTGTGTCCAAACATTTGCAAATTCTTTTACTCGCATCAACATCTTCTAGACCAACCAGCCTCCAAACTTCCCTGGCAATCTTATCAATTGAAAATTTTCCATCTGTTCTCTTGTGTGCTTTTGCCACTGCATATGATAGATACCTTCAAAAAGCAGGAAAATCATCATTTTTCCAGTGATTTGCAAATGCTTCATAGCAATTACATGAAAGGATCTCTGATCTTATTTCATGCGAGACATCTTAACTTTTTGAAAATTTGGTCACCTTTTGTTTTACTGCTGAGCCAGGAAGAGGTCCCACTAGATTAATGTTCAAGAAGGGCAAGGCTGATAAATGATATGGAGCTACCAGCTTAATTAAGATAATGAAAACATCTAATAGTGCACTTTTACACCGTACTAGTATATGTATTCATGCTTAGTCATGCATAAATAAGATGTAAAAATGCAGCTTTTCTAAAAAAATTAATTTTTTTTATATAAAACGGGATACGATATGAAGATCACAAGCAACCAAGTAACCAGGGAGAATATGGGTGGTGACCCTTGCTTTGAATATCGTTATTTTCTTTCAAAATAACTCAAGAAATAAAACTACAATACGAAGGGTAACCCTGTTTTGCCATTAACCCATTGCCCCTTAATATCACACTAATAGTTTACATTATTACGGAAAGCATTAACATACATCATATTCTGAAAAGGAATTCGTGCTTATAAAAGATGAATGACTGGTTAATTTGATGAATGAAACTTTTAGCAGCGTTGGTGAACGAGTTTGGTATGAATTTAATCCTGAGAGAATAGTCTTCTTGAATCTGCTGCTGGAATATGGCATTTAAAGCCAGGTCTATGAGAACCAGGCACTTTTGCGTAGCAGTAGTGCAAGGACTGGTCAGAAGCCTCACAGGGAAGAGGAGACTTGTGGACCGATAATTACACAGCTTTTTTCCATCCCACTGTGTTAAATATGTACTAACCAATTTATTGGTCAACAAACTACTATTTTCAGGTGCTGGAACACAAAAAATCCTTAGAGAAACTTTAACAGGGTTTATGCGGTCAGGGAAAGTCAGGGGGAAAAGGGTCGTTTTTGCTTTGGTCAGGAAAGTCAGGGAAAGTCAGGGAAAGTCAGGGAAGCTTGCAGTGGTCAGGGGCAAAATAGCATTTTCATTCTGCAGGTCAGGGAAATCTTTCATTTTTCACCATCAAAGAAATATGTACAACACTTTAATAACTAGGTAAGAAAATGTGATAGTAATTTATAGGCTAGACAGTTCTATCGTTTTCATCAAACTTAGGATTTAAGAGGCAAATAGAAAAATCAAACAAATTAAAAGAAATTTCAAAAATGAAAACTGTTTGACTGTATCAATGTGAACAAGAGGAATAGTGTTAATCACATTTTACGTAACATTTTTTCGTTTCTCTTTAAGAATTTCAAGTGAATTCTTTATAGTTTTTTGTATAAAGTTTCTAAAATATCTTCATATTGCTATTTTTTACTTGCATCATTATTAATTCAATCAGGTCAGGGGAAAAATTCGCTTTTTCAGAAGAGGTCAGGGAAAAACATATAGGTTTTAGAGAATTAGGTCAGGGAAAATTTGTGCTTTTGAAGCAAAAGTCAGGGGAATTTTTTTGAGAAAGTCCGTATAAACCCTGTTTAAGTAATAACAAATTAAAGTACTAGCTTGTAAATTCCTAGTCTGCAGCCAAGTGATGCGCATGGCCCTTATTCATTTCGCGCAGCTTTACTATGACACATGATACTGATAAGTTTCATATGTGTTCCTTTTCACCCCCAAATTGGATTTCCTTTCCCACAAATACATGTAAAAAATAATAAGCAAGTTGTTAGGGAGAACCTTAAAAATATCGAATTACAAAATGTGGTGTAGAAGGTACTTAGTGAAGCTACTAATGTTACAAAATTGCAGAAAATGCAAAACAATATGGCCTCGATAAATTTTTGGAGTAAGGTTTCAAATGCAATGTGCATATTGTATACTACAGAAATTGGAACTTAAAGACAAAGTTAAAAAATACTACTAACCTCCAAACTCATAGTTGTGAATTGTCATCTATAAAAACTGTATTGCAAGCAGCCTATTCCCTGCACTCATAAGAAGAACAGACAATTTGGACAAATAACAAAAGCAGATCAACGATACCATGGGTAAAGGTTAGCTTTCAATATTCTGACAAAGTTGGAACCAATATCTTTACACAAAGTTACCCCTCAATAAATCAAAACCTCAGAAGTCAATTTTAGTAACTTGTGGATAAGTAATTGGTTCATAAAGTGATAATTGATAACTCATTTAGTATTAGATTACACACCAAAATCTGTACAAAAAGCTACCCCTAAATAAATCAAAACTCAGAATTCAAGCCTAGTCACTTGGGCATAAATAAGTGGTTCATAAAATTGAAAACCCATTCAGTATTGGACTAAACACCAAAATATTTACACAAAGTAACCCCTAAATAGATCAGAACTCAGAATTCAAGCTTAGTCATAACATTATATTTGATAACTCATTTAGTATAAGAATACACACCAAAATCTTTGCAGAAAGTTGCCCCTCAATGCATCAAAGCCCAGATTTCAAACATAAAGACTTGAACATAATTTATTGGTTCATGAAGATATAATAAAAACCCATTCATTACTGGACTATACTCCAAAATCTGTACACAACGTTACCTTTCAATAATCCAAACGTAGGCATATGAGCTCAGGCACTTGAGCATAAATAACTCATTCATGAAGTTATAATTTAAACCCCATTTAGTATTTGAATACACTCCAAAAATCTGCACACAATGTAAATCATCATAATGAACATGATATTTATTGAATTTAGGATTTTGCACGCAGAAAAATCCATTAATTAATCAAAGCACAAATAACAGCTACTTCAGTGTAAACAACTGTTTCATAGAGGCATCTTTGACCACCCATTGGATATTAAATCTTACTGCAAAACTCCGTGCCTTTGTCCAAAAATTCACCCCTTAATACATGAAGCCCCCAACAATATGAAACTGGCCACACACTATCAGCTAGATCGTTTACACATCAAGATAAAAATGATAACCCATTAAATCCTGTGACAACCATAACAATACTAATATCCCTCAAACGATATCCAGTAGCTAAGGTTATAAACTCTGGAGCTGAAAATGTAGTTCTTGCTGCCTTGCTAAAAAGTTTCAGTACTGGGCGACAAAAACCTTCTTATAAGAAGGAAAGCACTATAAACTCCTGCCTATAATCGTCAAAGGTCACAAAGACAACCAGAACAGAATTCAGATGTCCTGTTGCAATGATTGAAATTAGCAAAAATGGCGGCAAAGTGTAAAGTTAAATATACAGAGAGCGTTTCATGTTACATTGGAATATGAAAGATGGGGAAATACACCAAATTTGCATGGCACACCTGATTGTAACAGCACTCTTTGTAGGCGTAAGTAAATAATGCCACAGGAATTGATATCATTGTACAATCATACTTTCGTTGATTAAGATTTCTGGAGAGAGTCCCATAAACACTACAGAACTGATCTATATGAAATTTCCGTGGAGTTCAACCAAAGTCGGTTGACAAATTGCTGAGTTACAACACATTTCCACTTATCTCTAATATCATGACAAAGAGCAACACTGACAAAAACCAAATAAAACCTTGTGTAAGTATTGGCAGAACTCACCTCAGGAAACTGTAAGTTGTCTAATCCTGCAGAACAAAACACCACTACACCTGCCTGGTCATAATCGAGCCCAAAGAATGGCAATGATAAAATGATTCGAAAACATTACAAAAAGAATGGCAAGATTAATCGGAGCCTTAGCAGCCACCCCAGCGGGCCACATCCTGTCACAAAGATTCTCCACATTCCCATTGTCTCAACCCAAGTTACCTCATTTGCATCTCATTTGCGTAGTGGGATCTTAGTATATTGGTGAAATATTTAAAGTGTTTTGTGACAAAAGAGAAGCTCACTATCACTTGATGGAGTTTGGGTTTACTGTGGAATGGCAAACTAAATAGGAATGCTGTATTATAGTCTTGTGAGGTGGGTATTGCTAGAAGACATATGCAGCAGTAGTTATAAAGCTCTGCACGCTTTTCACAGTAGTGGCTGTCGCTTGTTTAAATACAAGCTCTTATGTATATGCATATTGTCTACTGCAATTGTATTTTTGAACACAGTTTAAAGGTCATTGTCTAAAGAAATTTTGTTGACATGATTCTTCTTCTTCTAAGTGTCATGTCGGACGACGTTGGCGATCATGATGTTCCACCTGCCCCTCTCTCTTGCTAGATGTAATATCTCACTTGATCTTATATCGGTTCTCCATTTGTTGGCCACTTGCTCTCTTAAACTTCCCAAGAATGTCTTTCTCTGTCTGCCTCTGTCTCTGTTTCCTTCTATCTTCCCAGTCAGCACCAAATTCTCTAGTCCTTCCTTCCTCACAACATGTCCTAGGAACTCCAGTTGTCGTCTTCGTATTGTGCTCAAAAGGGTCCTTTTCGTACCTGCTCTTTTTAGTACTTCCTCATTTGTTACTCTTTTTAGTACTTCCTTAAGAACCACATTTCAGCAGCTTCCAATTTCTTTTCCATTGCACCTGATATTGTCCAGCTTTCACAACCATACAGCAGGGTTGATATAACATAGCATTGTAATACTCTCATTCTTGTGGACATGGACATTTTTGGTGTCTCAGAATTTTTCCCAATCGATCGAAAGTTCCTCTTGCCAATTCAATTCTCCGTTTTATCTCGATGTGACATTTGCCACTTTCTGTGATGTAACTTCCCAAATAGTTAAATTTGTCCACCTGTTGGATTTGATCATTTCCTATTAGTAATCTGCAATAAGAGCTTTGTTTTTTGCTGATTACCATGCACACGGTCTTCTTGCAATTTATTTCCAGTCCTTTCCTCTTACTTTCAGGATTCACCTTGTTAAGGAGGTCCTGCAGTCCCTGCTGAGAGGTTGCAACTAACGTGGAATCGTCTGCAAATCTCAGGTTGTTCATGTTGTAACCACCAACTCTGACTCCTTCCAGCTCATCTATTTCTCTAAATATTTTTTCTCCATACAGGTTAAACAAATCCGGAGAGAAGACACATCCTTGTCTCACGCCTCTCTTGATGTCGACATATTCACTAAGTTCATTTTCTACACGTATACATGCAGTCTGTTCCCAGTACAAGTTCCGAATGAAGCGAAGATCTTTGCCATCTAGATCTAAGTCTATCAAATCCTGAAGCAGTTTCTCATGTGTTGAGAATAAACTCATTATTACATTTTTCTTAGAGTTAGATAATTCCTTTAAATAGTTTCCTTACGTAATTACTATATGCAGTGTATAACGTAGGTTGCGAAATTAGTCAACTGGCGTAGGCTAGGAAGTAGGCAATAATCCCATTAATCTTAGATAATAGCACCTAGCAACCATAGGATTAACTCTCCAGCAGATGCTTTGTTTATTTGCGTGGGGACGGGGGAAACAGGGATTACATCATAGGTATTCTAGTTGTTGCCGTATATTGATGTTTATGTAATCGATTAAAATAGAGATCTTAGGGTATATAAAGGGTAAAACTGTAAGTTCAGTTAGAGTGGAGTTGAGTCGAGAGTAGACAGTTAGAGACTTATAACAGGAAAATTTTTCAAAGCGTTTTGTCTCTGAGTTGCATATTCTTTCTTGTGCCGGACGTGCAAAGATCTATTTCCCACACATGCTGTACTCTATCAAATGCTTTGGTGTAGTCTATGAAACATAGGTAAAGATCTCCCTGCATCTCTATTGCTCTTTCAGCTAGCATTCGAATCATAAAGATAGCATTTCTGGTACCCGTGTCTTCCATGAAGCCACACTGTTCTTTCCCAATTTCTCTTCTGATCTTCCTACGTGCTCTATACATTATGATTTTAAGAATCAGTTTGATCACATAACTCATCAAACTTATTGTTCGATGTAGTTCGCAAGCTATTGCTCCTGGTTTTTTGGTAATGCTATGAAGATTGATTTACTTAGATCCTTAGGAATTTCTCCGCTGTTGTAGATTTTGTTTATCAATTCTGTTAGTTTTTCCATGCCAAAGTCTTCAAGAGATGTCAACATTTCTGTAACGATTTCATCAGGTCCAGCTGCTTTGTTTCTTTTCATTTATTTCAAAGCTGATACTACCTCAGATTTTTGAATTGCTGGACCGTCAAGGTTCTTGTTTATGGTTGGCTTGTTTTCTCTATCATCCTTGAACAGTTCACCAAGGTACTCAGTCCACGTTTCTAGCACTTTATGTTTCTCTGTGATGATGTTTCCTTCTTTAGATTGTATGCATCCAGAAGAAAAAGCCGTGGGTCTGTGGCCACTGATTTCCTTGATTTTCCGGTGCATACTAGCAGGATCATTTCTTGTATGTTGTTCTATCTCATCGCATTCTGTATTGAGCCACTCTTCCTTCGCTGCTCTGCATTTTGTTTTAATTTGTTGATCGAGTGTTCGGTAATCTAAGCTTTTTCTATTTGAAAGTTTTTGTCTTTCTTTCATTAGTTCTAGTATCTATGTTGTCATCCACTTCCGTCTCGTTTGCCTTTCTTTCTTTGGTAAAACCTTCTTTGCCGCTTTGATTACCGATTCTTTAAATTTCTCCCAGCAGGAATTAACTTTGCCTTCGTCCTCGCCTTCTTCTCTCCCGCCGTCATCTCTAAGGTTTTCAAAACGTTGACATGATTGCTGTTGAATAAAGATAGTGCTTAGGTCGCTGTCACACAATGCCTTCTTGTGCTAATCGCATAATTGCTCACTCAAAAATTTTATCACGCAGTTTTATCGTTTGTTAATCACTAAAGGCAAATAGGATTAGAATGACCTCAGAAATAGCTTTGCGAACTGTTTTCTATATTCTTTTGATTAAAGTACCATACATCATATGATGTGATACACGCATACTGTAGATTTCAAGACAACCAGCCATGAGTGGTACCATAAATTTTTGGAGGAGAGGCCGACTCTTCCGACGAGGGGGCTAAAATATATTTAAAAGGGTAGGTACTATAAATGCCAAAAATCGTCAAAAGATTCTTATTCCACTGTCTGATGGGTGCTAGTATGCCCCATCGGTGGCTATAGCCCCCTAGCCCTCCCCTGGCGCCACCCCTGAAATCACCTATGCAGATATTGCACATGAAATTAATACACAAGGGTTCTGACCCTATCGCTTAAAGTAATTATAGGCCTGCTAGTTTACAGATCCTACATCTGAGTTATTTGAAAGCTTGAAAGAAAAGCAGATCAAAGTTGTTATTGACACCACAGTATCAAATCTGCTATGCGCTTATGTCAATAGCAATAGTGCTGAGCATGCACTCTTTAGGGTAACTGAAATATAACATACTTTAGAGTACTGAATATTTAGTGGTAGGAATTACTGATGGTGTCAAAGATTCCCTGAAACTTTGTAATGAATGAAGTGGGAACAAACAGGTGGATTGAAAGCTTAGCGGCTATATATGTTTGAATGGCCTACTGTTACACTTACACAGAAGTACAAAGAAGAACTTATAAAATATTGTTGGTTGGTTTGAATAAACTCCAGAAGAAGCTCTATACCTCTCATGTATTCCTCGAAAGCAATAAGAGAGAGGGGTTGGGGGGAAAATATCACAATTCAACAATTGGGGGGAGGAGAAGGGCGATTATTTGGTACTCAAGAGTACTCCTTTGATTCAAAGGTGGTGCGGGCATGATCTCAATAAGTCTCTGCTTATTGCTAGATTGAAAGCATATGGCTCTGGATCTGGGGTACAGTGCTCAAGGAGCCAAAGGCTAATTGCAAGTCATCTTTCCAATACAAGACAAAGAGTATGCACCCCTTTTTCTAAGTTCAAAAGGGCATTGAGGCTCAAAATCACTGAAAGTTACGAATAGCTTAGGAAAACTGTAAGACTCAAGCTTCACTTGGGCTTAGAATTGTGGTTCCTTCCAGTTGTAGTGATGCTTTCAGATCACCTTTCCAGTATTGATACAATACCTATTGTTTTGTTCCACTCTTACCGTTTTTGTACCATACAGTAAAATGTGACCAAAGACATAATGTATTATTTTGAATTTCAGGTGAAGTTACATATTTAGTTCTTGAAAATAATTTATAAATAATCCTAGGTTCAAAGTCAGAATAAATTGAGAACATTAAGGCTCCACAAAGAAGTTAAATATTCTTATTAAAAAGTAGTGTGAATCTTTTAAAAAGTGCATAACAAATAGAGAGTATTGCCATGGTAATTCAGCTCCACTTGTAATCTTCATTATATCCTTTTAAACAATTACTTTGTATTTTACTTGTATAGCTAAGTCCAAATTAATCTAATTTATACACATTGTATGGAAACCAAAGTCAAGGAATTTCACATTAGTATAATTGTCGTTAAGCTATTATTGCACTTGAATATGAGAGTTGACCCAACAGGCCGCAAAGTAAATACAATTACCACGCTACTTGCCCTTACTGACACTGTGATTGAGCAGAATAACCGCAAATTTCAAATTTACTTGAATTCACGATCCAAATGGAGTATAAGTTACTTTTTCTCTTCTCCCATTCTTGCTATCTTGGTAAAGTAAGAGAATGCTCTAGTCTTAGAAGGAGAATGCTCTCAATAAGGGCATGTTTGCTTTTGTAGAGGCAATATTGATAACAACCTGTCCATACTGGCCTTGGTTGAAGCTGAAAATTATTTTGGGCAATCACTCGGCCTCAGTTCGGGCTTGAAACTGCTGGGAATAATTTACACATTGACAATTAGCATGACTTTTGGCGCTAAGAATGTAGATTCCCTAAGAAAACAATCCATGATGTTATGGACATTGTTACTGGAGATGCAGAGAAACGATACTACATGTAGAAAGGCCTCATCAATTGGGAAACGTGTTCCATTGCATTCCAAATAACTGCAACCTTATGCAACTGTATTGTACAACTAGTGAGACAGTATATAAAATTTCTTAGTAAGGACAGGGAAACATCTATAGCAATGGAGAAGTTCACTTATAGCTGTAAATTGCCGCAGGTAATTAGAGCTATTGATGAAACGCATATTGAAATAATTTCCCCAGAAGACAACCCATTTGAATACTTTTGTCATAAGCAGAAGTGTACTATGAATACCCAGGCTGTTGTAGGAGCAAATGCAGTGTTTCTTGATATGGCAGCTGGTTGTCCTGGCAGCATTCATGATGCAAGAGTTCTTCCAACCAGTAAATTATTTCGCAAAGCAGATAATAATAATATTTTAACTAGGCTTGTAGTAGGATTGAACAATCAACCAAGAAGGCCTATTATAATAGGGATAGTGCCTATCCACAACCTTACCCGTACAAAGCTATGCCTAACAGGTCTGAAAGAAAATTTAACAAAGCTGTTTTGTCAGTAAGATCTATTGTGGAAAGGGCATTTGGCCTGTTGCAAAGTCATTGGAGATGTCCACTGAACCGCCTTGATGATCAAACCTATGATGTTGCTGATATTATAATAACATGTGTTTTACATAATATCTGCCGGAAAAATAGGGATATACTAGAAGAAGAAGAAGAATTTAGAAAAATTTTGATTCGATATGAGAAGGCAATTACATAGACGACATGAAACTTTTGGCGTAAATTTTCGTGAGTTATTAGATAACTTTATCAATGAGTAGCTTATTTCCAAAATGTTCTGATTTTATCTAATTAGAAAGGTTATAATAGTATGTTAGAAATTTCTGTTCTGTTACTATGAAATGTTATGTCTTTGCAATGAAAGTTGCCACCTGCACGAAGAACTTAAGATCTTGCTGTTTTTCTGCAGCTTCGGCCATCTGTTGCCGTTCTTCCAATTTCAACAGGAACTCCCTATTTTGATGTTCAGATTCCATAGCGGCTGAACTCTGTCTTTCCTGCATTTCCAGAAATTTTTCCTTAAAGCTATCTTTGATTGCTTTGCATTCCTTCTCCTTCACTATCAGCACTTTTTTACTTTTCCCCACTTGTTTTATGTGCTGTCAGCATTTGAGCACTTTTCTTGTGTATCCTTTGCAAATTCTACCTCTTCCAATTTGTCACCGTTAGTTTTTATATCGCATTCTTCTGGTTCAAACTCGTTGTCTCCATCCCCAAAGCATATTCCTACCTCCTTCACCATATCCTTATTGATCGCAGGCATTTCAGACAATGCTTCATCGAATACTTTATATTAAGTTGGGAATTCTGGAGATGCACCGCTCCTTTTATTATTTTCTTTGGCTCTTTTGTACTGGTCTTTCAGATTAGCAATTTTTTTTTAGCTTGATTTACAGTCTTTGGTGGCCTATTCTTATTTATCTCTTTTACTATTTTATTCCATGCCATGTGACTGTCGCTATTTTCAAATTCTGCTAACTTATCTATCCATCTTGCTACCAGCACTCCTGTTTGCGCTTTGGTAGACCTTGTCTTTCCCTTATTGCAAAGATTCAAATCACTAATTTACAAATTATCTTAAAAACACTATCCTGCAATATATATGTTTTTGGTTCATGTGGGGGGAGAGTCATATTAGAGTTTTGAGTTGTTTTAGCAATTTGCCATGTGTTAGGGATGCTCTAGAGCAGTGCTTCTCAACCCTTTTGATCCTCTTCACCCCTCTAAGAAACAATTCTCAGCTATTCACCCCCACCACGACAAATCGCGATATTATGGAAAATTAAAACTAGGAGATAATAACATAGGGTGTATACTATAACAGAGCACAAATACTGTATTTTAACAGCAAAATTTCTTTTTTCACAGCATAAATGGTTGTTATTTTTGTCTGTAACAAGTTATTACTAAAAGCAAATAACATAATTATCAATGCGATCCTTGGGCTTGATGTCGAACAGCAAGAGTTATTTTACTTGGTAGTAGCTCTGTTAATTTTAGCCGTATGTCACGATTTATAACGATCTGAAATGACAGGAAACTCGTATTATCTAGCTGGCACCAAACTATCTGCCCAATTACAATCCCTTAGTTTCTCGAATTAACCCCAAGGGGTGCATGTTCTATAGAAACCCAAGGGGTTAGAATGATTGCTTTTGATGTTTTGCAATGCCGCGGTAATTCCGAATATATTTAGAGAGCAATAAGTGGAAAAAAGACAGTGTGTGACAGCGGTCATTTTCATAAAGTTATTTAACGTGTACCAGGGCTTGTGCAGGTCCTTGAACTCCTTCGAAAGTGCTTGAATTAGAAACATCATTTCAAGGGCGAGAACTTTTCCTTGAAAATTGATCAAACATCTTGAAATTTGTGAACTTTCACTGTTTTCTTTGGTCATGTCAACAAACAAAACAAAAATATAGTTTAAAGAAATATCCAATGGAAAGGTTAAAGAAAATTGTACAAGAAAATTATTAATATGTCAATAAACGATTCGTTTTCAGTATTTTAGGCTATTCACACTTGCGCTGTGAATGTCAGTTTAGAGGTCCTTGCAAATTTTTACTCTAGTCCTTGAAAAGTCTAGGAAAACTCCTTGGATTTGCATATCAAAATTCTGCAGGAACCCTGGTGTAATCCAACTTGTTCCTTTCAGGTGGCCAGACAAAATAACATTGTTGAGAGGAAATCATGAAAGCAGACAGATTACACAGGTGTATGGCTTCTATGGTATGCGTAATTATATGTTTGATGATCAATGAGAGGATTTTGATGCCTGCAGGAATGTATACACTATAGATATGAAGATAAATGAAGATATTAAAAGTTGATTGGCTATTGCCGTTTAAATTAATGAGACCATCTTTTATAAGTTATTCAACACTAGCCATCAACTTTTGCACCTACATGTGCATATTTTCTTTCTTT
The DNA here is from genome assembly GCA_900291935.2 of Cassiopea xamachana. Taxonomy (NCBI): domain Eukaryota; kingdom Metazoa; phylum Cnidaria; class Scyphozoa; order Rhizostomeae; family Cassiopeidae; genus Cassiopea; species Cassiopea xamachana. The sequence goes on along the minus strand of OLMO02000278.1, from coordinate 7,107,837 downwards.
CAAAGTGCACTACTTCTTAAAGCAAAATGCAGGAATAAAAAATGTCATAAAGTTGTTGTACGTGTAACTGTAAATTTCCTCATCACTGTTGTCAACTGATGACTTTAGCTTTTCAACTCATTGATGGCTGCAAATGACACTGCCAAATTGTAAATTGCATTGTCAATCAACTTGTAAATGACGACAGCACCACACGTGGAAGCAGGAAACGCCTCAAGTATCATCACAACCGTCAAAAATTTTCGGACAGTTAATTGTCAGATACTATATTTTCGGACATTTATGTTCCTACAATTTGGTTGTGATATCGAAAATTTTGGACAAAATTGTCAGACATGTTGTTCAACAAAGTCAAATGTATCAGAGTATGTAAACATATACAATCTACAGTCAGAAGCAAAGAAACTGTTGCAGCAAAATCCATAGTTATCAATTTTAACATAAGAAAGAATACAAACACGCACGTTATGGAAAGGAGCTGATTGTGTGTTGATTGACAACTATCATATAGAAAAATTGAAGCATTGTATTTGACGCACAAAGGGCTTATTTGACTAGGTCGGGGGAAATAGGAATCTAACTAAAGATTGCTATGCCAGAACTTTCTCAACAAGACAAGCTAGATACCCTGGGACTTCAAATGCCCCTTAGCTGTGTATAGCTGATCCTTAGATGACAAATTTGACTACTACATGAGTAAGGTTGGTGAATATCCGAGCAGAATCGGAGGTCACCTATACCAAACTGCAAAAATGATGCCAAACATGTCTGCCGTCAAATTTTAGATGTCCAGAGGTAGTTATATTTTGAAACGGTGGGACTAAGCATTTTGATAGAAGTTTTTTTCGCTACTTTCATAATGGATGAATGATATACCACAAACTTGTTTTGAATTTCAGACCGATAAAGGTAATGTGCAAGTTGCATACAATAACAAATATCTAGCACTTAGAACCAATGTAGACTACTTCCATGAAGTAGGAAAATGCTAATTGAAGCTGTTTGGGTAATCAAGTTTCTATGGATGACATTTATGTTGGCAATGTTTGTGCGAAAACTTTCTTCCTTTTCGAAAAATCTCAGTCTGTTACAACGAAAAATACTTTACGCCCCTTAACATACCTAACTTTTCCTGCCAGAATCATAAATCACATTAATTGAAGGAGTTTGTTTTGCATCTGCAAGGTTTTCATTTCCAAGCAAAAGCTACTTATTTTAAATAGATTTTTGTTTTTAGATCAAAAGTCCCACTTTCAAAGTAATTGTCAGGAGAAATCAAATTGTGTAGGTCGTCTTTTGAACTAATGAAACTATTTTTTATAGCAGAAATGAATTTTCAAGACTGTTTGAATAGCTTGATGCAGGCACTTAGCTGGAGGAAGTATCCTGCAGGGACAAAGCGTGTACCTGCCATCACTTTGAAGAACCAAAACCCATTTTCAATTTTTCAAATCTCCATGTCAATAGTCCTGTAAGGGGGAGGCTATACAACAATTTTTTTTCTGGGCAGGCACTGCCCCTCCTTGCCCCATTGCAGATACATGCCTGGTTTGACTCTCGCTGTTGAATAGTTGAATGGCCATGCTTGGTATTGAACTTCCAAATGCTACAATGTGTTTGTCCTAAAAGTTAATAACAATGATTCACCACTTTTTTGAAAGCTGGTTTGACTCTCGCTGTTGAATAGTTAAATGGCCATGCTTGGCATTGAACTTCCAAATGCTACAATGTGTTTGTCCTAAAAGTTAATAACAATGATTCACCACTTTTTTGAAAGCTGAGAGTCTCTTCTACATATTAATGATAGTCTCTATATTGATAGTTGGCAATAGCAGAAAAAATTTTGACCAAATAGGCAAAAATTGGATCTAAATTGTGAGATTTTGATTATTTAGGGCTATATCTCAATTGTACGACATCAAAAGACAATTTCGGCTTCAAATGTGGAATCTCCATACAATTATGGTGTAGTAATTTACTTCTATGAATACTTGTGTGATGAAAAATTGGAAACCGTGGCTTCAGGAGTTATGGGATGAAATTATAATTTTTACCTCATCAGAGAGTGAATTTTTTTATTAACATCCAGTTATGCAGTATTACATGTCTTCAAAATGATCTCAAATGACATGATTTGGGGCCCCTAGACATCTGTCAACAAACTGAAAGCCAAAGCGGAAAAAACCGAACAAACCCTCTGTGCGACGTTTCTTTTGGAGCAGAGAATGGCACAGAGAATGGTCAGGACAATTCCTAAAAGATTTTCTTGAAGTGTAGGGCCTAACTTTTACCAAAGAATTGGGCTTGATTGGAGGCAGCATGGGAATGGGACTGTTAACATGAATAAGGTTATTCAATGAAGCTCTACTGATATGGTCAACTTGATAGCCACACCTATTTGTAAAGAAAGTGCAACACTGGGAAGGAAAGAAAGAGACAAATTTTCTAGTAAGAAAAGAGGTGCAGAATTAGTGACTTTTATGCCCATCAAAGGAATTGACTTTATTATTTCGTTTTTGATGTGTTACTTTAACAACATAATAAAAAGAGACTGCTTGTTACTTGCGAGGGGCTTGCAAGCAAGAATTAATGAGGGTCGTATAGGGGGGTCCTTGTTCCCCTGTTCCCTTAAAAAAATCATCGTTTGTTCCCATGTTCCCCAAGGAATTTCAAAAATGTTCCCTGCAAAAATTAATGTCAAATAATATCGTCAAGGTACCTTGCACAACTTCAATTTAGCATTTTTCAAATCATTACCTTCAGAGAAACTGTTTCTGTGTCGAAAAAAACCAGAGAGAATAAAACAAAGCATAACAGGAAAACAAGAACAAACGTAACAAAATCAGCATATCTGAACAGCTATCTTCTTTTATAAAAAACTGAACGCATACAGCTATAGCGGTAAGAGCTTACCACTATTAAACATGGTTAACGAAAGTAGAAAGCAATTAATACTAACTAAAGAGGTCTTTGCATTGAACTTTTCATAACAGTGAAACAGTAAAACATAGTTGAATCAAGGTATTCAAATTACTCATTAAAAGAAATCCCAATAACTTAACCCAATATATCAAATTCATTTATGGTATGTATATACTCGATTTTGATTAGTTAACTGTGTATATGTGTAAAAATGTATTTATTGTTATGTAAAATGTTTAATGGAATCAATTAAATTTACAACAACAGCAATAACTTCCTTTATCATTGATATGAACTTGTGATTTGAGAGCTTTGAGAGGTATAAGTTTAAGCAAATCGAAATTCTGAAGGTAAAATATGGGTCAGAGAGCAAATAAAAGCTGTAAAACAGGTGAGTCCAACAAATAATAGGCAATATTCTGTAATCAAGAGATCATTGCTGACTTTTCAAAGTTGTGATTTGGAGGTGAGGGCAAAGTTAAACCTTCATAGTTAATATTTCAACTCTAAAACACCAATATCAATGATAAAGGTATCTATGTACGTTCAAGCCAGTGGCTTGGTGGCAGGGGGGCTGGGCACGGCCAAACTGACAGGGGGGCGTCAAATGACTAAAAGGGCCAATATGTCAGTCCCATTAGCAATTATAACGTATATGAACTTTCTAGTCGCAATGAAAAAATGAGACAAAATACTTAACACAAGGACTTTTCTAGTCCTGATTTTAGGATGGTCTTCCAAAAAGGGGCGTTTTCTGATGGTCTGAAGGGCGTAGCTGCAAAACATTTTCCCAGGGGCAAGCCCCCGGCCCCAAGTTACCGCCCGCTTTGCTCGCTCTTTATCTCCCCCATATATATGACCCTGGCTATGCCATTGAGAAGGGGCGCCAAAACGATCTGGCCCCCCCAGTGGAAAGTGGCCCACCACACCACTGGTTCAAGCGAAATATCAAGGAGCGTTTTGAAAATGATTTGTTATTTGAAAAAGATAAATAGTCTTCACTAAGCCCAACAAACCATATTCATCTTTCTGGGACACCTGTTGTTACTAGGCTCTTGCTGCGAGTCATCACTGTATTGTACATAGTCACGATATTGCGTACTCTTTCTACTTCTTCTTGTCCGTAGATCTCCAACTGATGCAATCGATTCAACTTCAAAATTCCATTTGATGTCCGGCTTCTCCCTTCCACTTCTATAGATTGCCCCAGTGACGGGCACTATAGAAGTAAGAATGGAATCGTTATGCATTTCTCTTTTGCCTGATCTCGTGGTGGTTGTACGCAGTGTTGTAGGCACGAATCTGCAAAAAGCTTCCTCCGAGCCTTAATCCAGCAACGAAAAGCAAAGAGGCTCCAGGTTCCTCCCACCGAGCCTAAATCATGAAACGCATGCGCAGCTCCCTCAACTTCATGAAACCAAATCCAATACGAGGTCAATAAATGAGTGTGATGAACGAGCGTGAACGATGTCTATCAATCAACTCTTTTCTCAAAAACTTCACCTAATCTGATCCCTGACAAGAAACTGCTTGTTCCCTTGCTCCCTCTTCAGAATTTTGCTTGTTCCCTGTTCCCCAATCATTTTTAGGCATGTTCTCCTGTTCCCCAGAACCCCTATACGACCCTCATTAATGTTTTGAAGAGGAAGAGGTGGATTTAAATTTGTTACTGCTGTTTCAAACAATGATATTCTCTACATTTAACTGCATTCTTAGTGTGGATGTATGCTGTTTTTGTTAAGAAACACTTTGCTTCAAGACAATGGATTATCTCTTCAGTGTGGGAAATATATTAGTAAATAAAGTTTTTGGGCAACTCAAAGTTCAGAAGCGAAATATTGTGGACAATTTAGTGTTCAGACTATTGTTTGTCAAAAAATTAAAATGTCCGAAATGTTTTGAAGAAATTGTATGTAGTACTTTCATTTTATGAACGTTTTCTCATATCATGGAGTTCCTGATGTCGCCTTGAATTTTAGGGAAGTACAACAGTCAGGATTTTTGTTTTGTTGCAGCTTGAAGTATATGTCAAAGAATATTTTACAATGTCGAATATATATGTAATGTCAAAGAATATTTTACATATGGTATGAGATACTTTGAAGACTGGTACACTTTATAAAAATTGCGAACATTCTGGTTATATAGAAAGAATTTTCTGAAAGTAACAGTAGCAACATGTCGTCATGCAGTGTTTTGTAACTTGAGAAGTAGGCAGTTTAGAAATTACTGCTGAGTGTGGCCTTGCCCCTTTGCATTAGCCATACATATTGTGCACAGTTAGTTATGTGCTGTCTTACTTCCAATTGATCTGACCCCCGTTCTTGAGAATCAAATACGAATCTGGGATCTCTGCCACAAGAACGTCAAGTGGCAGAAATCCAGTGATGTCATACTATCAAGTTTTATATGCAAGTGAAGCATAAAGTGCTTGCTTATCCCAATTCTTGTTAACAGAATTAACGGTCATATGAAGTAGCCATTTCGTTGCTTTGTTGCATCATTCACAAAGTTCATCCATTTAGGGTGGTATATGGAGGTATGGTGTGGAGTTCAATGTTACAACTCACAAGTAGAATTGACAATGACAAGCTGAAAGTCTGTCTCTGGATCTTTGATAATTATTGAATGTGCACCAGGTCTCCTTCGAGAGCTCTTGCTATAGTTTCTGCTGTTTGATCAAGAAAAGCAATTGCTGCAGCATATATTGTGAAATCATCGATTATCATAAAATACTGATTTCATTTTCTTATGGGTCCTGTATCATCCATAGCATTCATTTGAAATGGTGTTGTGGTGATTTATCATGGTCATGGTATATAGGGTCTTTGCACTTGCTTATCACATAGACTGATTTTGGCAACTTTGGCAATAGTCTTCAAAGGGCTTTTACAATCCAGAGCAATGATAATAGTTTTGCAAAAGATCATATCTTAGTGGTACCCATATGTCCATTGGCAAGATGCACTTTAGGGCATCTTTTCTAAACTTTGCAAAAAGCATGATCTTACCAATTTCATTATCTTCAGCATGTCATTTACTAAGCACTGCTCAGTTCATCAGCTTGAGAGAATCACATACATCTTACAAATTTCAAGAAATTATGAACTGTTGTCGGGAAGTATCTTGGTTTTCTATCATTCTGAATGCATTGTATTACTTTTATTGTATTTGGCAACTTCTTCTTGCTCTTAAAAAATTTCAGAATTTAAAATGTTCTGCACTTCAATAGAGTTTATAGGTGCTTGAGAGAGAACGTCTGCATGACCTGTTAATGCACCTGGTCTATAAACCATTGTACAGTTGTAGTCTTCAAGTTTAGGAACCCAATGGCTATGCTTACTATTGGGGTTCCTTTAATGTGTTCCTTAAGTGCTTACCATTGGAGTTTCCTCGGAATCCGATGGCAATGCTTATGTGACAGGATAGCCGAGAGAAAACTCAAGTTTAACACTAAGTTTTTATCTATATATAATCAACTCTAAACGATCAGCAACTCATTAATGCGATTGCTGACCCCGAAGGACTAAGTTGCTGTATAATGCTTCTTTATATACCATATGAGATACCCAAATTAGTCCCCTTACCTCATAATTCTAAATACGCAGTAGAACAGAAACTTACTCATACTACAGAAACTTACTTTAATCTGCATTGTTCTAACAAAAGGCAACCTAGATATGGATAACTAAATTAAATTGTGCGTAATGCACATACATAACTGTGTCCTAGCAACCCTAAACAAGCATAACAAAAGGAGTGATTACTACGCAAATCTAAATATGAATGTTACCTACATACATACATACATACATACATACATACATACATACATACATACATACATGATTTAATTTACCCAGGTCAAAATTGTGTGGACCTGCTTAAGAAAACTAGCCTAATTACAAAAGTTTGTTTAAAAATTAACGTAAATGTTATAATTGTCTCTAACCTTATATCGAAATTGTCTCTAATCTTATTTCTAATAGTAAACATAATTTCCATCCCTATTTGCGTTAAATGTTGTTTCTTTTCCAAAAGACAATTTATTTAATGTTTTCATGTCTGATCTTAAATGGCGTTTGAAAGTTTCTCTATTTGTTTGCTTCTTTAGTTCTTTGTTTAATGAGTTCCATATTATGGGACCCCTGAACTGTATTGACTGTCTTCCAAGTTCGGTTCTCATTCTCTTTATTCAAATTTTGCCCCCTTTCTCAAAGACTGTCTTCCAACACAGTACTGATGAGCTATTCTACTTTTGGTGTCGAATGTTACTTTGTGCATTTCAATTGCAATTTTCCTTTTATAGATGTATCCAAGGTCTTGCCAGTTGACTGCTGCTAGTACATCTTCATCTTTTATTGATTTCTTCAATCTGTAAATGACTTTTGCTGCCCTTACGTGTTGTTTTTCCACTCTTTTAAATGTTGGTTCTGGGCAGGATCCCCATACTGATATGCAATAAGTGGTGGCAGGGATCACAGTTTTATAATATATTTCTTCTAACATGTTTGATGGCAAATACTTAAGTCTTTTTAGCATACAAATCTTTGAGCTCATTGACTTCACAACTTTATCTGTATGCTCCTTCCAACTTAGCTTCTCATCAATGTTGATCCCCAAAACTTTTTCTGAGTTGACATATTCTAGGCAATTTTGACCCATTTTAACAGGTAAGAGTGGTCCAATGAGTCTTCTTTGTTGTAAAATCATAACTTTACTTTTCTTGGTATGAACAGCTAATTTGTTCTTAATGCACCAACTGTGAATTTGTTCAGCTACTTCATTCAATTTCAGTATAACCTCATCTATACTGTTCCCAACTACATGTGCAGTAGTATCGTCTGCATACATATTTATCTCTCCTGTTGTGTTGCATGTGGGCAGATCATTCACAAAAATAGAAAAAAGTCTTGGTCCAAACATAGATCCTTGTGGTATACCATAATTTATGTTCCTGACTGGAGATCTCTTATGATTGATCTCCACAAACTGTGTCCTATCTTCTGTGTAATTTTTCATCCATGCAAGCATCTTTCCCCCATTCCTATCTCTTTCATTTTTCTAAAAAGTATGCTGTGGTCAATCGAGTCAAAAGCTTTTCGGAAGTCAATCATTAAAACCCCAACTATGTCTCCCTGGTCGATGTGTCCTTTCCATTGTTCTGTAAGGTAGAAAAGAAGTGATTCTGTGGATAGACCTTTCTTGAATGCCCATTGATTTTTGTGAATGGAGCTGTCAATGTGTTTATCTAATGAGCTACAAGCAACTGATTCAACTATCTTGCTTGGAATACTTAGCATCGTTAATGGCCTATAATTTTCTGACTCTGTTTTGTCCTCTTTTTTATGTTGTCCTCTTTTCTGACTCTAATTATGACCTAATGTCCTAATAATATACCGATATGTAATAGCAGCGAAAATGAGGTAAATAAAATCTACGGCCTATCACAGCTTTCCATTGGGTTTCCTTTAATGTATTAACCACTATGCAGCTTGGACCACAGACAATGACGTAAAGATAATGAGGAAGCTCTTTTCTGCTTTCCAGAAAGCTTTTGATGCATATGGTGTTACGATTTCACCATTTTCTTCATTAGTATGAAGTAGCATTGCACCGAAATCAACATCACAATCATTGTTATATACTTTGAAGCATCTTGTAAGGTTTTCAAAATGTTAAAATTATCCCCGCCATATGGGACAGTGTATAGGATGACTGCACAGTAGAGATAAAGTGAGTGTGCAGTAGAATTACAGCCAACTCGCAGTAGAAATAAAGCAAGTGTGCACTAGAAAATATATTTGGTGACTTGGCATTAGATATAAAATGAGTTTACAGTAGAAAGTAGAAAATACATGTTGACATCATCGTTGGTGCAGTTAGCCGCTGCTATAGTTTGGAAATGCGAGGGACAGCAGAATGGAGAAAAGAAGAGAAGGAGAAGAGGAAGAGGGATTTTAGAGCGGCAGTGATTAGGTCAAACATGTTGTCAAAGACTAAAATTTTCGAAAGTTATCAAGTACTCAATTATCGATTTATGTAGATACAGCCAAATCACGTAAGTTGGACTCAAATAAGTCGGATCTTTTGCAAGTCGGACAAATATGCACATTGACGGTCTGCTTGGTAGAAATGCTGTAATTTTTCTTTCTGTAAGTCGGAATTCAGAGATTGGATATTTGCATAAGTCAGAGTTATTTCTCAAAAAAGCATCGTATAATTAAAACATTAAACAATTACCTGTGGGTGAAGTTTGATGGAAATTCTACCTCCATGTCACAGCATCAAGAGATTACGTGAGAAG
>OLMO02000278.1:7071357-7093519 GCA_900291935.2 Cassiopea xamachana | reverse complement strand
TCACACTTAGGGCCAATTTAGACACATCCTAACACATTAACTGCATCTGGATATATATTTCGGTTTACCTTTGGGTCATTATCCGACGTTTTCATACTCTGATGAGTGTCGGACGAAAAAAGCTTTCAGTGTGTCAAAATAATGTTGCCACTTTTTCGTGCTGTGGTAAAGTTCTGTAGTATCAACAGACTATTTAAAAGACAAACTAGTTAGTTAAAATATATCTTTGTGCCACCGCTGCATTGTTATTCTCTCAGGGTAGTTAATTTGCTACACACTGTGTTTTTACAAGAGGAATTAAATAACAACACGATCCTGAAATTTGGTGGAAAATTAAGAGCAAATTAAGAGCAAGGCTGAGGCTGAAGCCTTGACGTAAAATTAATTTTTAGAAAACAATGCAGAAGCTTTCCACTAACAAATGGACATGAACAGTCCTTTCCTTGTTAATTAGAGTAGAGTGGACAGCCTTGAGGCTTTTTGTCTTCCAGTTTTGCAAATTAGTTGCTCCTGGCAAAAATAGGTACTCTACGAACATTGTCTATATATAGTTGTGTGTAAACTTTTTCAGTAAAATACATTAAGATGCATAAGAGACCATCTTGGCTTTAGCATTTCGCTCCCAATCAATCAAAGCATTCAATGTTGTCTTGTATATTGTCTTACTATGTATTTCTAAATGGTCTACAGTTACTAATTTAAGAACAAATACAGAAAAATCCAGACTCAAAATTTGGGAAAATCTAAGAACAGGTAATCTGAACCTCAATTTTACTGGTTCTTATAAAAAGAGTGATAAAAAGTTATTTCTATCTGAGGTTATTTTGTCGTTTGCCAGAAATTTAGGTTGATCATATTATTCAGTATTTCTTTATTCTGGGGCTTTATTTTGGTGCTTGAGCTGAATTAGTTTAACATTACTATATTTTTCACTTTGCAAATTTTTTTACAATGAAAAACGTGATATCAGCCACTGAAAATCCATCTAGCACTGGCATATTTGCAAAGATGAAAAAAACAGTCCTAGTTACCAATAATGCAAAACTCCTTGGTATAGCAACTGATGTTCTGTCCTCATTTGCCATAAAGTAATGGTGTTAAATTCATATTTGTTTTGTATGTGCACTTCTGAGCATTCAGTGCTTACAGCTTACTCAGTGCAGCCAAGCAAACATAGGAGCCAATACCAAATAGATTCTCCTTCAAAATTATCAACAATCTAAAGGGGGGGGGGCAGTTATCAAGAAATATTCATATTTACTTTTGCTCAATGTTGGGTTGTTTGCTCTAATGCTGAAGAGCAAAAATTTTGCCCAGTGTCTGTCCAAGGTAAGATGATCTTTGCTACATAGGAAAAAAATGAGATCAAGACTGGCTGAATCAAGAGAATGAAAATACTAAAATACCTGAGCAAGATTTGAAATACCATATTGAATGACAAGTTGCATACACTAAGAGTACAAAGAGCTGGATAAGTTCCATGTCGTGTAAAATGGACAGGAGTAGGTTTTCATGTCAATCTTATCAGATGAGGAAATTAAGTAGTAATTGCATGCATCCCTCCTATCATTGAGGCAAATGATATTGCAGTACACACCTGATATCTGGAATTCCTGTTAGGAATCCAATAACTGATTTATCAATCGCAGTTAGCAGGAGCCCCAGTAAAACCGAACTTGCGATAGCTGGGATTTATGGATAAACTTTGCTTTTAATTCAACTTCAGGTTAGAAAGGGAATGCTCACAGGCCACTTCATAAATTCTCAGTTGTATGACCATTTTTATATTCTTATTCATAATTTTCATATAGGCTTCTGTCTTCCAAAACTTTCCCACTCCCCTCATTAGCATCTATGTTTTATTAAATCTAGAGTATTTCCTAACATCAAGCTGGCTTGAAAATATAATGACATAAAAAGTTTAATATTCAAGCATTTATGTGGCAATTACATTTTCATTCATTGGACAAGACCATCTGAATTGGATTCATTGTGATGTAGAGGATTATTATAGCAGCATCATTGCAACAATAAAAGAGAATCTCCCTTTAAGAGCATAAAAGAATAATTGATGACATTAATTGGGCTACTCTAAAATGAAAAGTGATAATATAGAAATATATAAAGTTCACTCTGTATCATAAAGCAAATGATTATTTTGATAGTCAGTAAACATATGAGATAGGAAATCAAATAGGTTTAACTTGCATAAAACGACATAGAATGGAAAATAATTTTGAGGAAGAAAAAGTATGCCTCATGTCGTCTACTATGGATTTGCTAATATATATTTTTTGTTTTATAAGAAAGCTGTTTCGGCCCTGTGCTTAAACTTTCTTACCTTTTTCACAATTCCAGTAGTAGAGCTTTCTTAAGACTTTCTTATCAGAAGTTTTCGATTTTCGATGTTTTGCTCATGCACATTAGTGAAAAGGGAAAGTGCTCCATGTACACCTGAAATGCTGATACATCATAGCAGAAGTTAAAATGTCAGGTGACAGCCAGCATAAGATATAATATTTTTTACATAGATAAATCAAATTTTAGGTACATATACATTTACATCTATGAACTTTCTTAGATCAACTGGACTAGCTAGCCTCCATGTAAACAGGCCCTAAGAATATTCTTGCACCATTTTTGAGTGGCACATTGTGTATTCATAACTGAAGATCTAAAAGATATTGGATTTGTTGATATGCTAGGGATCATAGTACAAAAACCTGAAAAACTCAGAGGAATAAATATAGTTGCTTAAATATATTGGGTGCCCTTTGCTGTTGTCCCCCTCCCCCCAATCACGTTAGTGGTAGCCTTTCAAAGACAGTACTCATAATTATGAACAATACCCATAGATGGATATTATGTGAACAAGTGCCCTTCAGTACACCAACAAGTATACGCTGAGCAATACTAATATCCCTCAAACAATATCCTGTAGCTAGGGTTATAAACTCTGGAACTGAAAATGTTGTTCTTGCTGCCGTGCTAAAAAGTTTCATTACTGGGCGACAAATACCTTCTTAAAAGAAAGAAAGCATGTAACTCCTGCCTATAAAGGTCAAAAGTCACAAAGATAACCAGAACAGAATTCAGGTTTCCTGTTCCAATGATTGAAATTAGCAAAAATGGTGGCAAAGTATAAAGTTAAATATATAGAGAGCGTTTCATGTTACATTGGAATATGAAAGATGGGGAAATACAGCAAATTTGCATGGCAAACCTGATCATAACAGCACTCTTTGTGGGCGTAAGTAAATAATCCCACAGGAATTCATACCATTGTACAATCATATTTTCATTGATTAAGATTTCTGGAGAGAGTCCCATAAACACTACAGAACTGATCTATGTGAAATTTCCGTGCAGTTCAACCAAAGTCAGTTGACAAATTGCTGAGTTATAATGTCATGGCAAAGAACAACACTGACAAAAACCAAATAAAACCTTGTGTAAGTATTAGCAGAACTCACCTCAGGAAACTGTAAGTTGTCTAATCCTCCAGAACAAAACACCACTACACCTGTCCTGGTCATAATTGAGCCCAAAGAATGACAATGACAAAATGATTCGAAAACATTACAAAAAGAATGGCAAGATTAATCAGAGCCTTAGCAGCCACCCCAGCTGGCCACATCCTGCCAAAAGATTCTCCACACTCCCATTGTCTCAACCCAAGTTACCTCATTTGCATCTCATTTGCATAGTGGGATCTTAGTATATTGGTGAAATATTTAAAGTGTTTTGTGACAAAAGAGAAGCTCACTATCACTTGATGGAGTTTGGGTTTACTGTGGAATGGCAAACTAAATAGGAATGCTTTATTATAGTCTTGTGAGGTGGGTATTGCTAGAAGACATATGCAGCAGTAGTTATAAAGCTCTGCACGCATTTCACACTAGTGGCTGTCGCTTGTTTAAATGCAAGCTCTTATGTATATGCATATTATCTACTGCAATTGTATTTTTGAACAACTTTTAAAGGTCATTGTCTAAAGAAATTTTGTTGACATGATTGCTGTTGAATAAAGATAGTGCTTAGGTTGCTGTCATACAATACCTTCTTGTGCTAGTCGCATATTTGCTCACTCAAAAATGTTTTCACACAGTGTTATCGTTTGTTAATCACTAAAGGCAAATATGAGTAGAATGAACTCAGAAATAAGCTTTGCGAGCTGTTGTCTATATTCTTTTGATTAAAGTGCCATACATCATATGATGTGATACACGCATACTGTAGAGTTCAAGACAACCAGTCATGAGCAGTACCATAAATTTTTGGAGGGGAGGCCGACTCTTCCGACAAGGGGGCTAGAATATGGTTAAAAGGGTAGGTACTATAAATGCCAAAAACCGTCAAAAGATTCGTTTTCCACTTTCTGATGTGTACTAGTATGCCCCAATGGTGGCTATAGCCCCCTAGCCCTCCCCCTGCGCCACCCCTGAAATCACCTATACAGATATTGCACATGAAATTAATACACAAGGGTTCTGACCCCATCGCTTATAGGCCTGCTAGTTTACACAGATCCTATATCTGAGTTATTTGAAAGCTTGAAAGAAAAGCAGATCATAGTTATTATTGACACCACAGTATCAAATCTGCTATGCGCTTATGCCAATAGCAATAGTGCTGAGCATGCACTCTTTAGGGTAGATGAAATGTAACGTACTTTAGAGTACTGAATATTTAGAGGTAGGAATTACTGATGGTTTCAAAGATTCCCTGAAAATTTGTAAATGAAGGAAGTGGGAACAAACAGAGGGATTGAGAGCTTAGCGGCTATGTATATTTGAATGACCTACTGTTACACATACACAGAAGTACAAAGAAGAACTTATAAGATATTGGAAGAAGCTCAATATCTCTCATGTATTCCTCGAAAGTAATAGGAGAGAGGGGTTGGGGAAAATATCAAAATTCAACAATTGGGGGGAGGAGAAGGGCGATTGTTTGGTACTCAAGAGTACTTCTTTGATTCCAAGGTGGTGCGGGCATGATCTCAATAAGTCCCTGCTCCTTGCTAGGTTGAAAGCATATGGCTCTGGATCTGGGGTGCAGAGCTCAAGGAGCCAAAGGCTAATTGCAAATCATCTTTCCAATACAAGACAAAGAGTATGCACCCCTTTTTCTAAGTTCAAAAGGACATTGAGGCTCAAAATCACTGAAAGTTACGAATAGCTTAGGAAAACTGTATGACTCAAGCTTCACTTAGGCTTAGAATTGTGGTTCCCTCCAGTTGTAGTGATGCTTTCAGATCACCTTTCCAGTATTGATACAATACCTATTGTTTTGTTCCACTCTTACCGTTTTTCTACCATGCAGTAAAATATGACCAAAGACAGATAATGTATTACTTTGAATTTCAGGTGAAGTTACATACCCAGTTCTTGAACATAATTTATAAATAATCCTAGGTTCAAAGTCAATATATTGAGAACATTAAGGCTCCACAAGGAAGTTAAATATTCTTATTAAAAAGTAGTGAATCTTTTACAAAGTGTATAACAAATGGAGAGTATTGCCATGGTAATTCAGCTCCACTTGTAATCTTCATTATATCCTTTTAAGGAATTACTTTGTCTTTTACTTGTATAGTTGGTCTAAAGCAATTTAATTTATACACATTGTATGGAAACCAACATCAAGGAATTTCACATTAGTATCATTGTCGTTAGAGCAGAATAACTGCAACTTTCAAATTCACTTAAATTCAGTATCCAATTGGAGTATAAGTTACTTTTTCTCTTCTTCCATTTTTGCCGTCTTGGTAAAGTAAGAGAATGCTCTAGTCTTAGAAGCTAGTAAAGTCAAATAATTAATCCAATGTAACTGAATTGCTGAGAATATCATGAAACATAACACACAAACCAAAGGTAAACTTGCCATTCTGAATGCTCTCAATAAGGGCATGTTTGCTTTTGTGGAGGCATATTGATTACAACCTGTCCTTACTGGCCTTGGTTGAAGTTGAAAATTATTTTGGGCAATCACTCGGCCTCAGTTCGGGTTTGTAACTGCTGGGAATAATTTACACATTGACAATTAGCATTACTTTTGGTGCCAAGAGTGTAGATTCCCTAAGAAAACAATCCATGATGTTATGGGCATTGTTACTGGAGATGCAGAGAAAAGATACTACATATAGAAAGGTCTCATCAATTGGGAAACATGTTACATTGCATTCCAAGTAACTGCAACCTTCTGCAACTGTATTGTACAACTAGTGAGAAAGTATATAAAATTTCTTAGTAAGGACAAAGAAACATCTATAGCAGTGGAGAAGTTCACTTATAGCTGTAACTTGCCACAGGTAATTGGAGCTATTGATGAAACGCATATTGAAATGATTTCCCCAGAAGACAACCCTTTTAATTACTTTTGTCATAAGCAGAGGTGTACTATGAATACCCAAGCTGTTGTAGGAGCAAATGCAATGTTTCCTGATATGGCAGCTGGTTGTCCTGGGCAGCATTCATGATGCAAGAGTTCTTATTATTTATTATTTATTAGCAAATAATTATCTAAATTATTTAGCAAAGCAGATAGTAATAATGTTTTAACTAGGCTTGTGGTAGGATTGAGCAATCAACCAAGAAAGCCTATTGTAATAGGGATAGTGCCTATCCATTGAAAAGTTGGTTTGTACAACCTTACCCGTACAAAGCTATGCCTAACAGGTCTCAAAGAAAATTTAACAAAGCTGGTTTGTCAGCAAGATCTATTGTGGAAAGGGCATTTTGCCTTTTGCAAAGTCATTGGAGATGTCCACTGAACCACCTTGATGATCAAACCTATGATGTTGCTGATATTATAATAACACGTACATGCAAAGACTGACTCCCGGCGGAGCGAGCGGAAGAGATTCATTGCAATCCAACGGTTGTGAAGGCGGTGGCAGCAAGCTTCGTGGAACGCTTAGAGCTGGATGTGGCACCTAAAGAAGTCCTGGTCATCCACTGCCACCTGAAATTCTCGCGTCGTAATTGTTTCCCGTGCCACTGGATCCAAACTCTTCAAGCCGAGAGAGTGAGAATGCCCCTGTGCAACAGTATCCTCACTTTAAAACTTTGACGCACAGGTTGTTTTTTCATCTAACTCCTATAAGTCCTGCGGCAATGGGCAAGTGGCAAAGCAACAGGTGTAGATGAACACTGGCGGTTGTAGTTACAAACCTGCACGTAGGCGGTCCACAGGGAAGTGGTCACTCTGTTCCTGAATTCAAGGGCAACAGGACAGTTTGGCAGCACCTGAGGGCGACTGGGCAGCCTCTTTAGGACAGCACTGCCCACCCTCGAATGAGGGAAGGGACTAGAAAAGTTGTCCCAGACAAATGCTTGCTCTGTTAACGTCTGGTCAGTTTACCG
This sequence comes from Cassiopea xamachana, assembly GCA_900291935.2. NCBI lineage: Eukaryota > Metazoa > Cnidaria > Scyphozoa > Rhizostomeae > Cassiopeidae > Cassiopea > Cassiopea xamachana. The sequence continues at coordinate 7,086,152 of OLMO02000278.1, read as the reverse complement.
CAGTTGACAGACTCGTCCTCTTAGCGGTTGCAAAACAAAAATTAACATTAATAACACAAAAATGAAACTTATTTTAGGGGCTTGGAATGTCCAAACCCTTCTTGATAGAGCCGGCTCTCAGAGACCGGAGAGAAGAACTGCACTTGTTGCTAAAGAACTCCAGAGATACCGAATAGGCATTGCAGCACTCAGCTAAACTCGTCTTGCCGACGAAGGGTCGTTGAGAGAAGATGGAAGTGGATACACGTTCTTCTGGAAAGGAAAATCGCAAACTGAGGACAGAGTACACGAAGTGGGATTTGCCATTAGGACTACACTGCTAAAGAACATATCAGATCTGCCAGTTGGCATCAGTGAACGCCTAATGAAAATGCGCATTCCCCTCAGCCATTCAAGATATGTCACAGTCATAAGTGCATATGCTCCTGCGCTAACCAGCTCAGATGAAGTTAAAGAGCTGTTCTACGAGCACCTGGATCAGGTCATCAGATCAACTCCACAGAGTGACAAGCTTGTGCTCCTTGGTGACTTCGAGTAGGAAAAGACGCGAATAACTGGGGAGGGGTTCTTGGCAGACACGGAGTAGGCAAAGTTAATGACAATGGATTGCTTCTCCTCAACAACTGTGCAGAGCACAGCTTGTGCATCACCAATACCATATTCAGGATGGCAAAAAAGTACAAGACCACCTGGATGCATCCTAGGTCAAACCACTGGCACATGGTTGATTTATCATTGTTCGCCAACGGGACATCAGGGACGTCCAAGTGACCCGTGCAATGAGAGGAGCTGAATGCTGTACTGATCACAGGCTAGTCAGGGCTGTAACAACCCTACACATCGCTCTGCCTCACAGAAACCGATCAAAGATGGTTAGAACATCCTTCAATATCCCAAGACTTAAAGATCCCAATTTCCAGTTAAAATTCCAAGAAAAACTGGAAGAGAAATTCCAACACGGTCTACCCACTGATAGCAGCTACAAAAAATGGTCATCCTTCAAAGATGCAATCATTGAGACTTCAAAGGAAGTGCTTGGACCCAAAACTAGAACGCATGAGGATTGGTTTGACGAGAATCATGATAGGATCGAAAAAGCTCTCCATGCTAAAAACAAAGCCTACATTGAGTGGCAAAACGACCTGACTTCCGTCTCCAAGCGTGACAGATTCAAAACCCTTAAAGCGAAACCCAGTCTGACCTTTGATCAATGCAGGACAAGTGGTGGCAGGATAAAGTGGATGAAGTGCCACGCTATGTGGATGCCCACAACTACAAAAAGTTCTTCATTTCTCTGAAAATGGTCTTCGGCCCTTCTGCATCATGCTTCTCCCCTTTGTTATCCTCGGATGGTACAACTTTGATCAAAGATCATGAAGGCTTGAGCAAACACTGGCAGGAGCACTTTAGATCATTGCTTAATCGACCTTCATCGGTTGACACAGATGCATTGAACCAGATTCCCCAGCAACCAATCAAATACTTGCTCACAGAATCACCAACCATAGAAGAAATAAGAAAGGCGATAAGTCAAATAAGTTCAGGCAACACGCCGGGAAAAGATGGCATTCCTGTCGAGATCTACAAAACGATGGGCTCCAGTGCCCTCGAAGCCTTTTGTGACATCCTGCTGAGTATCTGGGAACAAGAAACAATGCCTGTTGAATTCTGTGATGCTTTAATAATGTCCTTATATAAGAACAAGGGAAGCAAATCTGTCTGTGGGAGCTACAGGGGTATTTCTTTGCTCTCTACAGCAGGAAAGATTCTTGCAAGAGTCTTACTCAACAGAATAATGACAGTGTCAGAACAGAGCCTCCCCGAGGCACAATGTGGCTTCAGGCGTGGAAGAAGCACTGTTGATATGGTTTTCACCATGAGACAACTTCAAGAAAAGTGCATATAACAAAACATGCCACTGTACACTGTCTTTATTGACCTTACTAAGACATTCGACACAGTAAATAGAGAATCCCTCTGGACAGTCTTAGAGTGCATCGGGTGCCCGCCAAAGCTTATATCTATGATTAGGCTTTTCCACGACGATATGACAGGCCAGGTTCTCTCCAACGGGAATGTGACGGAAGCTTTTAAAATTACCAATGGTGTGAAACACGGCTGTGTCCTAGCTCCTGTTCTATTTAACGTGTTTTTCTCTTGCATGCTATCCCATGCCACCAGTGGTCTAAAAAAGGGGGTCTACATTCGATACCATTTAGATGGCTCACTGTTTGACCTGCGTTGTCTCACTGCCAAAACAAAGAGCAAAGAAATGCTCCTTCAGGAAATCCTCTTTGCGGACGACTGTGCTCTCTTGGCCCACACAGAATATGACATACAGATGATGATGGACAGCTTTTCTGAGGCATCAAAGCTCTTTGGTTTGACGATCAGTCTTAACAAAACGGAGGTGCTTCACCAACCTGCACCAACTACCCATCTGCCTGCACCCAGTATTACCGTCAGAGAGGCAAAGTTATCAAATGTTAATCATTTTAAGTATCTGGGAAGCACAGTCACTTGCGATGGCTCCCTGGACAAGGAGGTCGCCTCACGGATCGGTAAGGCTCGCCAAGCACTGGGCAGACTCCGGACTAGAGTTCTTATAACCAACACAATATTCGGCAGTCGACAAAAGCTGAAAGAAAGTGTACAATGCTGTGGTGATACCATCCCTTCTTTATTGTTGCAAAACATGGACTTTGTATCGTAGACACATTAAGAAACTGGAGCACTTTCATATCCGTGCACTCTGCTCCATACTGAAAATCAGTTGGAAAGACCATATCACCAACCTGGATGTCCTTCAACGAGCCAATTCCACCAGCATAGAGTCCATACTCATCAAAGCTCAGCTTTGGTGGGTTGGCCATGTAATGCGAATGGAAGAACATAGAATGCCTAGATGCCTGATGTATGGTGATCTTTGGCAAGGAAGGAGATACCAGGGCCGCCCAAAGTTGTGATACAAGGACACTGTGAAGTCCAACATTCAGTGGTGCCATGTAAAGCCGAAGGAATTGGAGGAAAGTGCTGCGAACAAGCCAGAGTGGAGGGCCAAAACCTACAAGTCCGCTGCAAACTTTGAAAGTGCAAGAAACCAAAAGGTTACTGCAGCCAGAGCGAAACGTCATGAAGCTGCTACAGCAGTTATAACAATGACGGATTTCACATGTCCCACTGCTCAAGACTCTGCGCTTCCAGTTTTGGACTGAAGAGCCACCTTCGTGCACATAAATAGATGAAAAAACAGTCATCATCAGACATGATGGACAACCAACACACACACACACACACATATATATATATACACTTGCAGTTTCGCATTAATGACAAGAGTGTTTCATGTAGTTCCTGCTTCTGCTGCTCTGCAAATTACACCTGAGTACTCTCTCCAAGCTTTTCTGTCCTGTGCCAAAGATCTTATGTATTTAAATCTTCCTTTCTCCTCAAAGTTGGTATCAGAAAGTCTCTGTTGATTGATTTTGCCCTGTTGATGTCTTTATTCAGTCTTGTTACTATACTTTCTCTGGGTCTACCTCTAAACTTTTCTCTGGTTCTTCAAAGTAGAATTTCATGGCTTGAACTGCTGGTGTTTCATCAGAACGACGTAATACATGACCGAACAACCTCCATCTACCTTTCAAGATATCAATTGATATTGGCCTCTCATCACATCTTATATACAAATTTTGATTTGAGATTTTATTTGGGTATTTTTTTCCTATTAGTAGTTTTCTTAGTTGTTGTCTGTGAAAAGCATTAAGATTTTTGGTCTCTTTTTGTGTCATTCCCCAAGTTGAACTGTTGTACAGTAGGACAGGTTTTTCAAGTGTTCTGTATAGTTTGAGGCGAAGCTGTTCGCTGATATGATCTTTTCTGAACCAGATGTTATTTAATCTATTCATTGAAGCTATGGATAATTGTTTTCTTCTTTGTATGTCTTCTGTACCTCCTAACAGGGAACCTAGCTGTACTGTGGTTCTGTCTCCTTAGAATATTTCTATTTGCTCTGTTTTGTTATTGTTTACTTTCAAGTTGTCTCTTAGTAGAATCTCTCCAATTTTATCAGTGATGATGTTCTTTTCGTCTTCATTCGTGGTCGGCAAATCTGCATCATCGGCATATATAGCCTCTTGTGGTAAAAATGATAGAGGCGTGTTACCATTATCTTGATCATCTTGGTTGCTTTTCATCTCGTGCCAAATGTTCCTTACTTTATGAAGTGATTCCTCAAAATAGATGTCAAACAATACACCGCTTAGCGCATCACCTTGTGGCGATCCCATATTGCTGTTGAAGGGTTCAGTTTCAGCCTTGTTTATCCTTATGTACAACGTAGTATTGCTTAGCAACTACTGAATCATCCTTACTTCGTCTTCATCAAAGAAATTCTTTGCTATATTAATGAGCGTATCGCGCTGGATTGTGTCAAAGGCACTGTTCATATCTATACCAGTGACATAAACTCTAATTTGTGATAATTGTGTCTTTGCTATTATCCATTTGTATGCCCAAATTATATCTGATGTACTGCGATTAGGTCTATATGCTGCTTGTGAATCTGCTAGAAACTGTTCTACCTTTGGTTGAATACGGCGTAGAACTATATTTGATAAGATCTTTCTAATAATTGGAAGTAAAATTACTGGTCTTAAGTTGGCCACAGGACCTTTTGCTTTGCTGGGCTTCTGTAATGATATTAGTATACCTGCACCCAGTTCTAATTCCTGTTCATTTTCGAAAGCATCATTTGAATGTTTTTTTGATAGCTTTGTGCAGAGCTACAGGGCCGTACTTAACCATTTTGGCTGATATATTATCAGACCCTGGGGCTTTGTTATTATTGAGTTTGTTAATGCCGACTGTTACTTCTTCTATTGATATTTCTTTGTTTAGTTTTCTAGGCTTTCAATCATATGGCTTTATACTTGTGACGTCTTTGTTATGGAAGTGCTTCTCGAAGTGTTCTCTGATCACTTTATAGATTTCTGATGGTTTTTTTATACACTTGTTGTTCTCATCATGAACATAAGGATTTGTAAAAGATCTTTGTTGCAGAACTTTAACTGATTTGTAAAATTTTGAATCGTCTTCTATTTGATCTAGTAAGCTAACTTTATCATTAAGTTCTTGTTCTTTGTTTTGCTTAAGTCTGTGCTTGATAGCATGCAGGATCTTATTGCGTTCTTTCTTCATTGTTTTATACTCATTAACATCTTTGCAGCAAGACAAATTCAGTCGGAGCTGCTTTTGCTTCTTTGACATTTCTTGAATATCTTGATTGTATATTCTTTGATTTGGCCCAATTCTCTTCATATACCCTAAATGATTTTGTGCTGAATTTATGATTATATTTTGTATTGTTTTCCAGTCATTGCTTCTAAGCTGTTTTAGTTCTTTTTCGATTTCGTTTCTATACTTATTTTGAATAGTTACATCTTTGATCATTGTCAGGCAGTTGAAAGATGTTTTTTTGTATGTTTCGAAATAGCTTAAATGGCTCTGTTCTTAACTTGCATATTACTATTCGATGATCACTGTTGACTTGCGTGCCACTATATGATCGTGCGTCAATTAAGACGTGTTTTCTATTCCCTAGACATATGATGTAATCAATCTGATTGTAGATGTGAATAATTTTCTTGTTAACTTCTCTCGAGAACTCCCAAGTAGTAATATGGCGTGCGGGATGTTGAAAGACACTGTTACAGATAAATAGGTTATGAATCAATAAGTACTTGACCACTGTTGTTTCTCTTCCCTCTTGAGTATCTTCCAAGGCATACTTCACTCCCGGAACGTTCCCAACTTTTGCGTTAAAATCGCCTGCGATCAAAACAAGAGATGCTGCCTTTCTCAATTCAGAAAACAAGGTTCCTAAATCTGTATACATCTGATCCAGTTCGTCTGTACTGTTTTTAACACGTTCTGTGGTTGGGGCATATACATTTACTATTGATATTAGATTTCTCGTTGCTACTTGCTTGACTTTTGCTTTTTCGCTCCTTTGCCTACATCTGTGTTTTGCATCTGTTTTACATAATATCTGCCGGAAAAATGGGGATATATTAGAAGAAGAAGAATTTAGAAAAATTTTGATTTGATATGAGAAGGCAATTACATAGACGACATGAGACTTTTGGCATAAATGTTCCTGAGTTATTAGATAACTTTATCAGTGAGTAGCTTATTTCCAAAATGTTCTTATTTTATCTAATTAGAAAGGTTATAATAGTATGTTAGAAATTTCTGTTCTGTTCTGTTACTATGAAATGTTATGTCTTTGCAATTAAAGTTGCCACCTGCACAAAAAACTTAAGATCTTGTTGTTTTTCTGCAGCTTCTCCCGTCTGTTGCCGTTCTTCCACTTTCAACAGGAACTCCCTATTTTGATGTTCAGATTCCATAGCGGCTGAAATCTGTCTTTCCTGCATTTCCAGAAATTTTTCCTTAAAGCTATCTTTGATTGCTTTGCATTCCTTCTCCTTCACTATCAGCACTTTTTTACTTTTCCCCACTTGTTTTACGTGCTGTCAGCATTTGAGCACTTTTGTTCTGTATCCTTTGCAAATTCTACCTCTTCCAATTTGTCACCGTTAGTTTTTATACCGCATTCTTCTGGTTCAAAACTCATCGTCTCCACCCCTAAAGCATATTCCTACCTCCTTCACCATATCCTTTTTGATCGCAGGCCTTCCAGACAATGCTTCATCAAATTCTTTATATTAAGTTGGGAATTCTGGATATGCACCGCTCCTTTTATTATTTTCTTTGGCTCTTTTGTACTGGTCTTTTAGATTAGCAATTTTCTTTTTAGCTTGATTTACAGTCTTTGGTGGCCTATTCTTATTTATCTCTTTTACTATTTTATTTCAAGCCATGTGACTGTGGCTATTTTCAAATTCTGCTAGCTTATCTATTCATCTAGCTACCAGCACTCCTGTTTGCGCCTTGGTAGACCTTGTCTTTCCCTTATTGCAAAGATTCAAATCACTAGTTTACAAATGACCTGAAAAACACTCTCCTGCAATATACATGTTTTTGGTTCATGCGGGGGGAGAGTCATATTAGAGTTTGAGTTGCTTTTGCAATTTGCCATGTGGTAAGGATGCCTTAGAGAAACCCAGGGGGTTAGAATGATTGCTTTTGATGTTTTGCAATGCCGCCATAATTCCAAACATATTTAGAGACCATTAAGTGGACGAAAAGGCAGTGTGTGACAGCTGTCATATTCATGAAGTTATTTAACATGTACCAGGGCTTGTGCAGGTCCTTGAACTCCTTCGAAAGAGCTTGAATTTAAAAAATCATTTCAAGGGCACTCGAATCTCCTAGAAAATGAGAACTTTTCCTTGAAAATTGATCAAACATCTTGAAATTTGTGAACTTTCACTGTTTTCTTTAGTCATGTCAACAAACAAAACAAAAAAAATATAGTTTAAAGAAATATCCAATGGAAAGTTTAAAGAAAATTGTACAAGAAAACTCTTAATATGTCAATAAGTGTTTCGTTTTCAGTATTTTAGGCTTCCTGCTATTCACACTTGCGCTGTGAATGTCAGTTTAGAGCTCCTTGCAAATTTTTACTCTAGTCCTTGAAAAGTCCAGGACAATTCCTTGGATTTGCATATCAAAATTCTGCACGAACCCTGGTTTAATCCACTTGCATTAAAATGTTGTGCATTTAAGAACAATTTTCCACAATTGTTCCTTTCAGGTGGCCAGACAAAATAACATTGTTGAGAGGAAATCATGAAAGCAGACAGATTACACAGGTGTATGGCTTCTATGGTATGCGTAATTATATGTTTGATGATGAATGAGAGGATTTTGATGCCTGCAGGAATGTATACACTATAGATATGAAGATAAATGAAGACATTACTAGGTTGATTGGCTATTGCAGTTTAATTAATGAGACCATCTTTTATAAGTCATTCAACACTAGCCATCAACTTTTGCACCTACATGTGCATATTTTGTTTCTTTCAAAGCCCACTACTTCTTAAAGCAAAATGCAGGAATAAAAAATATCATAAAGTTGTTGTACGTGTAACTGTAAATTTCCTCATTACAGTTGTCAACTAAGTTAGAGAGAAGTTGAGATGACTTTAGCTTTCAACTCATTGATGGCTGTAAATGGCAATGCCAAATTGTAAATTGCATTGTCAATCAACTTGTAAATGGTGACAGCACCACACGTGGAAGCAGGAAATGCCTGAAGTATCTTCAAAACTTTTCGGACAGTTAATTGTCGGATACTATATTTTCGGACATTTATTTTCCTGCAATTTTTTTGTGATATCGAAAATTTTAGACAAAATTGTCAGACATGTTCTACAAAGTCAAATGTATCAGAGTATGTAAACATTACAATCTACAGTCAGAAGCAAAGAAACTGTTCCAACAAAATCCATAGTTATCAATTTTAACATAAGAAAGAATACAAACACGCACGTTATGGTCAAGGAGCTGATTGTGTGTTGATTGACAACTATCATATAGAGAAATTGAAGCATTGTATTTGACGCACAAAGGGCTTATTTGAATAGGTCGGGGGAAATAGGAATCTAACTAAAGATTACTATGCCAGAACTTTCTCAACAAGGAAAGCTAGATACCCTGGGACTTCAAATTCCCCTTAGCAGTCTACAGCTGATCCTTAGATGACAAATTTGACTACTAGATAAGTAAGGTTTGTGAATATCCGAGCAGAATCGGAGGTCACCTATACCAAACTGCAAAAATGATGCTAAACATATCTGGCGTCAAAATTTTAGATGTCCAGAGGTAGTTATATTTTGAAAGGTTTTTATTTCTATGCAAAAGCTACTTATTTTAAATAGATTTTTGTTCTTAGATCAAAGTACCAGTTTCAAAGTAATCAAATTGTATAGGTCGTCTTTTGAACTAATGGAACTATTTTTCTATAGCAGAAATGAATTTTCAAGAATGTTTGAATAACTTGATGCCAGCACTTAGCTGGAGGAAATATCCTGCAGGGACAAAGCGTGTGCCTGCCATCACTTTGAAGAGCCAAAACCCATTTTTAATTTTTCAAATCTCCGTGTCAATAGTTCTGTAAGGGGGAGGCTATACAACAATTTTTCTTCTGGGCAGGCACTGCCCCTCCTTGCCCCATTATAGATACATGCCTGGTTTGACTCTCGCTGTTGACTAGTTGAATGGCCATGCTTGGTATTGAACTTCCAAATGCTACAATGTGTTTGTCCTAAAAGTTAATAACAATGATTCACCACTTTTTTGAAAGCTGAAAGTCTCTTCTACATATTAATGATAGTCTCTATATTGATAGCTGGCGATAGCAGAAAAGGTTTTGACCAAATAGGCAAAAATTGGATCTAAATTGTGAGATTTTTTGATTATTTAGGGCTATATCTCAATTGTACGAGCTCAAAAGACAATTTCGGCTTCAAATCTGGAATCTCCATACAATTATGGTGTAGTAATTTACTTCTATGGATACTTGTGTGATAACAAGTTGGAAACCGTGGCTTCAGGAGTTATGGGATGAAATTAGAAATTTTACCTCATCAGAGAGTGAATTTTGGTATTGACATCCAGTTATACAGTATTATACGTCTTCAAAATGATCTTAAATGACATGATTTGGGGCCCCTAGACATCTGTCAACAAGCTGAAAGCCGAAACAGAAAAAACCGAACAAGCCCTCTGTGCGACGGTTCTTTTGGAGCAGAGAATGGCACATAGTATATAGGTATCAAATTTCAAAAGGGACGTCAGGACAATTCCTAAAAGAGTGTCTTGAAGTATAGGGCTTGCCTGGAGGCAGCATGGGAATGGGACTGTTAACAGTAATAAGGTTATTCAATGAAGCTCTACTGATATGGTCAACTTGATAGCCACACCTATTTGTAAAGAAAGTGCATCAATGGGAAGAAAGAGACAAATTTTATGAAACCATGCCCTTTACCTTGGCTGTAACTGTGATTAATGCCCTCTTTAGTGCCATAATGGTACTAGAAAAGAGGTGCAGAATTAGTGACATTTATGTCCATCAAAGGAATTGACTTTATTATTTCGTTCTTGCTGTATTATTTTAACAACATAATAAAAAGAGACTGCTTGTTACTTGCGAGGGACTTGCAAGCAAGAATTAATGTTTTGAAGAGGAAGAGGTAGATTTAAATTTTTTACTGCTGTTTCAAACAATGATATTCACTACATTGAACTGTATAGTTAGTGTGGATGTATGCTATTTTTGTTAAGAAACACTTTGCTTCAAGACAATGGACTATTTCTTTAGTGTGGGAAATATATTAGTAAATAAAGTTTTTAGGCAACTCAAAGTTCAGAAGCGAAATATTTTGGAAAATTTTGTGTTCAGACTATTGTTTGTCCAAAAATTAAAATGTCCGAAATTTTTTGAAGAAATTGTATGTAGTACTTCCATTTTATGGACGTTTGCTCATATCAAGGAGTTCCTGATGTCACAATGAATTTTAGGGAAGTACAACAGTCAGGATTTTTGTTTTGTTGCAGCTTGAAGTATATGTCAAAGAATATTTTACAATGTCGAATATATATGTAATGTCAAAGAATATTTTGCATATGGTATGAGATACTTTGAAAACTGGTACACTTTATAAAAATTGCAAACATTCTGGTTATATAGAAAGAATTTTCTGAAAGTAACAGTAGCCACATGTCATCATGCAGTGTTTTGTAACTTGAGAAGTAGGCAGTTTAGAAATGACTTCTGAGTGTGGCCTTGCCCGTTTGCATTAGCCATACATATTGTGCACAGTCAGTTATGTGCTGTCTCACTTCCAATTGACCTTACCCCCGTTCTTGAGAATCAAGTACAAATCTGGGATCCCTACCACAAAGAACCTCAAATGGCAGAAATCCAGTGATGTCATGCTATCAAGTTTTATATGCAAGTTAATCACAAAGTGATTGCTTATCCCAATTCTTTTTAACGGAATTAATGGTCATATGAAGTAGCCATGTCGTTGCTTTGTTGCAGCATTCACAATGCTCATACGTTTGGGGTGGTATATGGAGGTATGGTGTGGAGTTCAATGTTACAACTCACAATTAGAATTCACAATGACAAGCTGAAAGTATGTATCTGGATCTTTGATAATTATGGAATGTGCACCAGGTCTCCTTCGAGAGCTCTTGCTATAGTTTCTGCTGTTTGATTAAGAAAAGCAATTACTGCAGCATATTTTGTGAAATCATCAATTACCATAAAATACTGATTTCATTTTCTTATGGATCCTGTATCATCCATAGCATTCATTTGAAATGTTGTCGTGGTGATTTTTATCAACTGTCATGGTATAGAGGGTCTTGGTACTTGCTTATCACATAGACAGATTTTGCAACTTTGACAATAGTCTTCAACGGGCTTTTACAATCCAGAGCAATGATAATAGTTTTGCAAAAGATCATATCTTAGTGGTACCCATATGTTCATTGGCAAGATGCACTTTAGGGCATCTTTTCTAAACTTTGCAAAAAGCATGATCTTACCAATTTCAATATCTTCAGCATGCCATGTACTAAGCACTGCTCAGTTCATCAGCTTGAGAGAATCACATACATCATACAAATTTCAAGAAATTATGAGCTGTTGTCGGGAAGTATCCTGGTTTTCTATCATTCTGAATGCATTGTATTACTTTTATTGTATTGGAAACTTCTTCTTGCTCTTGAAAATTTCAGAATTTAAATGTTTTGCACTTCAATAGAGTTTATAGGTGCATGAAAGAGAACGTCTGCATGGCCTGTTAATGCACCTGGCCTATAAACGATTGTATAGTTGTAGTCTTCAAGTTTAGGAATCCAATGGCCATGCTTACTATTAGGGTTCCTTTAATGTGCTCCTTAAGTGCTTACCATTGGGGTTCACTCGGAATCCGATGGCAATGCTTACCATTGGGTTTCCTTTGATGTGTTAACCACTATTCAGCTTGGACCACAGACAATGACGTAAAAATAATGATGAAGCTCTTTTCTACTTTCCAGAGAGCTTTTGATGCATATGGTGTTACGATTTCACTTTTTTCTTCATTAGTACGAAGTAGCATTACACCGAAATCAACATCACAATCATTGTTATAAACTATGAAGCATTTTGTAAGGCTTTCAAAATGTTAAAATTATCCCCGCCATATGGGACAGTCAGGGGCGGCGCGAAGCCCTATGGAAGTACTATTGGAAATAAATGTTTGGTGACCACACTCTTTTTGTACTTAGAAACGCCCATTTTGAGTATTGGTGCCCGCTTACAACGAAAAGTGAAGTTAAACTAAGAAGGAAATTAAATGAAATTCGCTCTTCTTAAATATATAAATATGCATAATCTCAACAATATAATGCTACATACTACGGTAAAAGGTTTATTTTCTATGAAATCGTTCAAAGCACTTTTGATTAATTCCTATGACAAAAATTAAAAGTTGTGCCAATTTTTATGTGACAAAAATAAATTTTTTGATATGGCTAGTTCAGGAAAATCAACTATCTTCCACTCATACTGTTGGTTAAAATATTTTAAAGACATAGCTGCCACAATTGAATAATGAAATGTTTTACCTTGTTTAGTTATAAGAAAATTCCTTGCCCCGTTCAATCTCCCGACACCCAATCAACATTTCAAAGTTGACTAGATGCGGTTACACCAAATTCTGTTCTCCTAGTGTTTTGCGTCTGATGGGTGCCGGTGCGGCCATTTTTTTTACAACGGTTTATAGCCCACGTAATGCCGTAACCATACTATTAGTTTCTGAGAACGAATAGTATGGCCACTACTTTCAGCTTTGGTGACTCAAAACATAAAAAATATCAACAGCTTTACAATAAATTTCAATAAAAAACAATTTAACCTTCTGTCTATCACTCATAACCAAGCAAGGCCAGCAGAAATACGCGTTTTTTACTTCATCTCCACATGTTTATGTTTGATTAAGAAAAGCAATTGCTGCAGCATATTTTGTGAAACCATCAATTACCATAAAATACTGATTTCATTTTCTTATGGATCCTGTATCATCCATAGCATTCATTTGAAATGGTGTCGTGGTGATTTTTATCAACTGTCATGGTATAGAGGGTCAATTTCATGCAAGACGAAAGAATGAAAAATTGCGTACCAGAGCTTACGAGAAAATGCTTGGTATTTTGAAGTTTGGTTGAAATGATGGCTCTTGCACGCAGTTTAGACTTCTGTTCATTAGGGAAGTGCTCAAGCCTTCTGAAAAAGGCAGAATTAAATGCATGCTTTGACTATACAATGTGGTCTGCAGTTAGATTTGAAGTTACTCTGGCTTTTCAAACAGTAACTGTGACTAAGCTGTCTCCAATAGTTCACTCTTAATATTTCCATAGTTAGTTCGGAAAAGATGTGACTTGCGTCCATAGAGTTAATAGAACTAGAGCGCTGACTGACTAATCCAATTGTATACAAAACAGTGGCCTGGCATGCAAATCCATAATGGCGCCCTAGTAAGGCAGAAAGGTAGTGTACACTAGACGCAAAAAGGAAATAAATCATGTTTCCGCTGCTTATTTCACGGATATTATAATACATTATGGCTTTGGAGAGAGACTAAGAGTTTTTCATGCTTTTTTGGAGAAACTTTTGTGTTTATTAGCCGTGAACTTAACCGTGGTAGCTCAAATATCGAACATTGTTGCTGCGTTGCTGTGGATACCTTACTAAGTTTCCTCAAATGCTGAAGGTATTTAACGATCTATACTTAAAGCAAACAGTAATGAAGGTTAAAGAGTATGGCTAAGATTCATTTAGTAGCAAATACTTTACAAATTAAAGAGCTTTTCAAAGTAGTAGCTACCTATACCGTCTCAGGAATGAGTTTAAGGCATGCAAGAGCTTAAAGTGTCTGTTTTATTTATCGGTCTATGTGCGATAGAAATAACAAAAACGTAAAGACATCTTCTGTCAATATTGCATATTATACAGTACAATGTCTGTCTCCTAGAAGGTGTACTTTGTCTTATAACGTGGTCAGTGTAAATTCTGCCGAGCCTGTGAGAAATTATTCTTAATACAATTCTGGAACACACTCTATCAATATTGTTACATGGCCATCTCATAGACTTGAAACAAGAATGTGGCTTTCAATGGAGCGTTGTGCCAGTAAAAGAACGAAGATTCTTTGTTTCAAAGAGAGCTTTCACTAGAATTGGAATAGTAATGTAGAAGCTTAAATGATGTGATGTTTATCAATTGGTTGATAGAGTGATGCAACAGATTATGAATATTTAGGTTTCTTTTTATGAATGTGAGATCAAGCCATTTGTGCACAACAGATCATCACTCTTCAAGATGGCATTTGAATCCAAAATAGCCTTCAAGTTATCATTAACACAAAATGAAGAATTTTGAGGAGAATGGATATTCTCTATAATGCAGTTTGCATTGTTTTAATGCCTCTATGCTCTTATTCTGGGACAATGCTCTAAAAATGCACTTAAGCTGCTAAGGATTGTGAGTAGTATTATAACTATTATCTCTTTAAATCTTGCTGTAAGCCATTTCCAGAGGCCATCAAGAAATGTGTATGTAAAAGCATTCTCAAAAGCAGACTTACTTCTGGACAATAACCTTTCTGTGATAGCAAAAGTGGAATGTTCTGATGCACCAAAGCCAATACAAAATGTTTTTCTGAGACCATCAATAATTTTCTTTCCAACAGTATTTATAAGTTATATATATATATATATATATATATATATATATATATATATATATATATATATATATATATATATATATA
>OLMO02000278.1:7057551-7071272 GCA_900291935.2 Cassiopea xamachana | reverse complement strand
ATATATATATATATATATATATATATATATATATATATATATATATATATGTGTGTGTGTATATATATATATAATGATTTTTTATATATATTATGTATAGTTATTAACAAATCTTTTGTTTGAAAGATTCTATGGTGTCAAAAGCGCTTTCATGGCTTTCCAAAATTTGCTATTTTAATAGAATACATTGGATAAATTGTTAAATATCATGATAAGTTCAGTTATTGGCTTACTTTCCATGAACTGTTACTTCAACACCCAAGATAATTGATTGCTGTGGCTAATGAGAAACAAAAAGTTTGGGCAACTACTTTCACTTTGTGAAGTGGCCTTCTAGCATGATGTCTTGAACTTGTATCCTAAAGTTAGGATATCCTTTCTCTGAATATCATAAAGTTTTGTAGTACATTGCCACAAACATGTGCCTAGGTACATTTCTTCCATTTTGGGGGCATCATACCCTTCCATTTGCATATCACTGGATAGCCATTAAAAATTGCCATATCCTCAAAAGCATTCATTGCTAACTTGATCCTGGCAGATATGAGGAATTCGATACTCTCTAAATATATTGAAATCATATACCATATGATAGCCCTTCTTCTATACGTTCTGAATATGCAAGAAAATTCCAGGTTTTCCTTAAGGGAGGGTTGTTACAACAGAAAACAACTCACCAAAATCATTGCATTGGCCTTGTATGTACATGCCTTTGTCATCAAATAATCACTCAGTAATCCTCAATATAACCGAAAAATAAAGCTCTATCAACTTATTCCCCCTCTACCTTGATTTAGTCAACCTTATATGAGTTAGGCACTAACTGGTGCAATGAGACAAAAATATGGATTTCAGCTGTTCCTGGTGTTTTCAGCTATCTATGTATATAATTGCACGCAGCGTAAGAGGTTAATATTACGGAAATAATTATCTATTTCCAGTATACATTCCCATTAATCATATTTCAAACGTCTGTTAAACTTTTGCAATGCGAACGTAGTTTCCTTGTGGTCTTTTGCCTGACTACGCTACCATTTTGACTTTACATAGTGGACCCCGATCACGTGACATAGCGAGCTCTCTAGTCCTATTATCTCTATGCTTGCGTCTAATGCAGATTACTTATAAGTTGGAGTATTTTAGCTGGTCCCCAGCAATCCGACTTGCGCGAGTTTGACTGTTTATTTAGACATACCTTTACTTTTATATTCTATTATTATAGTGCATATGCAATCGTTCATTGTGTATTTCTATAACTCAGATGCCTTTTACTATCCCCTGCCATGCCTCTCACCAATCCAGCACAGTTGTCTATGCTCCCTTTCACGATGTATTCATCGATAAAGCATGGGAATCCAGTAGAACATGAAATTTATAAATTGATTGTTTTACAATCCTTACTCATTTCAAAGTTTACTTCTTGTTCCGTGGAATTTTCATGCGCCTCGCTTTTCTTCCAACTGGTCAAATTTTGCTTTGGGCAAAGAGGTTTTCGTAGAAGTGGAAGTACTTTATGTATCACCTGTCTTGCTCTTGGTAATATGTCCCAAATCTCAAATTGAACAAGCAGATGATGAGCCATGCTTATGAATGATGCGAATTGTGACAAATGACCATGTATTCAACTTAATTAAAAGAATTAGGAAATGAAAAACGAAATGCAAGGGACGCAGATCAGATTTGAAAATACTAGTATTAGATGCCGCAGTTTGTGGTTGTTGCTGTCTCTTATAACCCATTTTGCAACAGCAAATAGCAGCCTTGTTATATATGCAGCCTTTCTTGTATCCTTGCATGCGTTTGCATGCAATCAATTTCTCATAGGCTTTTACGTACCTGAGGGGTTTGTTTAGTTTGGCTCGTACAACCCGCTGTAAGTCATACCCGCATACCCACCCTGAATCACACGGAGTGAGTAATAGCACCTACTTCTCCATCATCAGTCTTTTCTTTAGGTTTCACGATTATCTCAGTGCGAGGAATTGACAGTATTTACAACGTTCATTTGTCACTATTACGTGCGAGGATTCGTCTATAGCAATGCTCTTCAGAAGCAGTTTCAAATTGAATGTGTGAGTGCTAGTAAGTCTTTTAATGCATCTTTTGCATATGAAAGACCAAGCTTGAGTTCAGTTCTATTTAGATCTTTCAGCTGATGCTGTTTACTTTATTTTGAGTAGGCTGTTATACCTAGCTTTTTCAGAAAATTTAGGCATACTATGCTTGCTGCATCCAGACGTGGGACCCCTTCTTTAGTGGCCCTTCCGAAGTGTGGTTTGCATCTCGCATCATCATTAAGCCTCTAAGTGGTCTGTAATGTGTCAATGGTATTCCTCATATTTTTTTCTCACTGTTGTTACTGACTGGAAGCAGCTACACCAAATAGTATTGTTCTTTTTCATACTAGAATACTTCATTGCTTTCATTTCGATGAGATACAGAGCTCTTATTCTTTCTTAATTGTCTATGTTGGAAGCTCTTCTGTGTATGTCCATTTTTTGCTATTTGTTGATAAAGCATTGCAACATAGTCATGGGAGCTGACTTGCTTATTTAAATAGTCACTTGCTACTCTAATTTCTTTTGAATCTCTTGCCTGTACAGGGTAGATGTCCAGTGTGTTATCATCATGCAGAATTTGTTCCATGAAAGCACAGAAATATTTTTTACGTTAGATATCCATTTTCAGTAACTTTTTCAGCTTTTCCATATTTTGTTTGATAGGTATAGTACCTGAGAGAGGATGATTCTTCTCTCTACCAATGTCTGGAAGTGCATCAAATATGGATGCGCTTTATGATAATGCTTGAACGAACTGGATTAGTCCACCGCTATTTAATTTGATGGAACTCAGATTAACGTGAAGTCTTAATTAGCCATTACCAAACCCAAACGGCATGTCCAAAAATGAACTATATTGATAAGTCTATGATTTTCATCCACATTTAGTATCCATGGACAAATGCTGTTGTCTGACCATTATTCTTATACAGATGTGTGATGATGGATGTAGATTTCATGAAAGACATTGATGAGTTTTATTTGTGCAAGATGTATTTTATATTTTAGATAAGATGTTGCTAATATTTGAGTGAGTGGATGAATACTGCCAACTCCAACTCCGCAATGTTATAGTTGAAAAAGCATTTATTAGCTGACTTTAAATATCTTTATACTAGTTGATACCTTTCAAAGCACCTTTGAAAATGTCTTTCAAGATTTCCATTGCATTTTAAAATCTACAATTCTCTGATTTGATCTCAATGTAAATTTTGTTAGGGTACTTTTTTTCTACTTTTATCTGATTCAAATATATAATTTGCTGAACATTTACTGCCATTATTTTCAAGCGCTTTTATTTTTTGTATAGATGAATGTATGTCAAAATATGGAAATGTGAATGCTTGGAGATATTGCTGTAAGGTTTTTGACCTCTTAACCATTGCAGCTGTAAGTATATTGTTATTTGTTATAAATCGTTATTGGAGCATTCTTTAACTCATGCTCTTCTTATAGCAGTTAATTCTCCTCTCTTTGGAGTTAGTTGACGTAGTCAGACAGCTCTCTGGTATGTTTCTCTTGTAATTTTGTTGCGCCAAGAGTCGGGAAGTTTGTATTTCCTTTCTCTAGTGTACCGAATAATCGTCCCCCCCGATTATTAATTTTTGAAAAATTTTCCAACCCTCCCATTTTTATTCCAACCCCCCTATTATTAATTTTGGTGACTAAAACGCAAACTGTCCAAATTTTTTGGACAATATTTCTAGCAAATGATATTACTCATTATCATTACACAGTTTGCAAAGTTTACAAACAATATATCGTTCGTTTAGCAATATCACGAAGCATTTTCGAACGTTACTTCGAGCGCAAAATTTTTTGTAAAGAACAAAAGGTGTTTAAAATTTTGATTTTATGTTTAAATGCATTTGATAAAAGAAATTTCAAAACAAGAAGACTTAAAAAATCATGGCACGCATATTTCCTGGATGAACAACAAGAATTAGGTTTGAAAGTTCATGAATTCAAAGAACAGTATTTAGTAGAAGTTGAAGCTTTAAAAGGCAAAACCCATTGGGATGCTAAAAGAAAACGTCATGTACCTGATCAACAAAAACATGGTTACTTTACAAAAGCAGTTCGGAGCTTTTATTCGAATTTAAGTAATGCAAAGTCCGACAGTCAAGAAATAAAAAGACTTGCAAACTTGCTGAAAGATGTTATGAAAAACTAGTGAGAGGTGATTTTGAGGATGGTTCATTGATGTTAGAACAAGTTTGAAAGCACGGTTGCCAAAATCTCTTTTTGTGTTGAAAGCTAAAGAGTATTATAAAGATTGGCTACAACAACATCCCGGTACTCCTGAAGAAGAAAAACTTAAATTTTCCAACCAATGGATTAAAGGCTGGGAACAAGAATATGGGATTTCATTACGAAAGCCAAACAAGCGGTATTCTATATCTAAAGAAAACTGTATTGTCCGAGTTCAAGATTATCTCAAGAATATTTGGAGTCTGAGATATTACTTCATTAAAACATTTGGTGTTGATCCACCAATAATAAATGGGGATCAAATGCCATTACATCGAAACGAATCAAGTGGACAGGCTACCCTAAGCGTTAAAACAAAGAAGTTTTTGTTAAAGAAAACCACCATCTATCTAGAGAGCGTGTTACTGTATTTACGCAAATTGCAACTGATGGAGTAGCGAATTTACAATCTGAGTTTGTCTTTAAAGGAACCGGCAAAAGACCTCCTAAACTAACAACGCCACCAAATATACATTACCAATGGTCACCAAAAGGTTCTTACCGCTTGGAACAGTTTCTTGAAACAATAAAGCACCTGCCAAACCGCTTCAACATTTTTAGCTACTCTAACTTTGCAATCTATGTTTTGGATGACTACGCAGTTCATTTAATGCCTGAAGTAAGAAAGGCGCTTTGGAGTCGAGGATATATTTTGGTAATAATTGGTCGAGGCATTGCGGGATTCATGCAAGTCAATGACACACATTTGCACAAGCAGTTGAAGAGTGAGTACAGAAAAAAGAATCTGCGTTGGTGCTTGAAAAACTGTCCAAAGATCCAAATAAAGTTCCGTCTCCTAACAGAAGTGAAATGATGAGCTTGCTCGTTGATTCTGAGAAAGCCATTACAATAGATGCTAATGCAGCTTTCAAATCAAATTGGGTAACTAATTCTCTTGATAGAACAGAAGACTTTTTTGTCAGTGACAAAATTTTTGGTCTTGTTGGAGATAGTATGAGGGAGTTTAGAAACAAAATGACAGCTAAGCCACCACCGAAAACTCTTAAAGGAGTTATTGGTGCACTTGTTCCACCAAAAGGTATAAAACGAGGTAAAAATACTGAAGGTGCTGAATTATTTGATGGGGAAGAAATAGCAGAAGAAGGAGAAGAGGAAGCCGAGGAAGAGGAAGAAATTGACGCGGATCAACTATTTGAAGCTCTTACCGGAGAAATATCAATAGAATTGGTAACAGAAAAAGACACTCAAGAATGTAATGCTGTTACAGGAAATTCTGTCTCTCTTGTCGGTATTGCAAAATCGGAAAATATCAATAAAGATGCTGAATTTCTAGATGAAATAAAGAAAGTGTTAGACAAATACGAAACATCTGAACAATTTATTGCAGCTCGAAGCCAAATAATCAATCCTCAAAATTCAAATCAAGTGACAATTTCCTTAATTAATATAACTTAAAACGCATTTGAGAGGAAAGATTTCCTTGTTCAATGTATTTCAACCTCTATGTTTTGAAGATATTCCTTAAGTTAATTTTCCCAAATTTTCAATTCCTTACTTTGGTTGCACCCACAATTTCGTGTAATAAGACACACTCGTTTTTTTACGAACCAGTAAAATTGAGGCTTAGGCTGGCTGTTCTTAACTTGTCCAATATTGTTAAGGTGGAGTTGTTCTTAATTTGTTCTTAGGCACTTTAGATATTAGACAATTTACAGGAAAATATTGGATATACATTTGGTTGAGAACCGATTAGAAAGATGCTGCATCCAAGTTGGCTTATCAATTTTTTTCTTTTAAAAAGTTTATATGCAATTATAAACAGACAAACTTAGCACAGTATGTAGTTTCTCTAGGGGCAACTAATTCACAAAAATGATAGAGGAGAAGTGATAAGGCTGTCAATTCTCTTCTGGCTGACAAGGAAAGGATATTTCTTGTCCATATGTTAGTGGAAAGCTTCTGCATCGTTGGCCAAAAATACTTTTTACAACAGTGTTTCAGCCTGAAGCTTCTTAGTTTGTTCTTAATTTTCATAAAATTTTAGGCTCATGTTCTTATAAAGTTGTTCTTATAAAAAGAGTGTACTCCAAAGTTCTGTATGGCCAAAGTGCCCTTATTTGCATGGTGTGCCTCTTTAGGAGCACCATAGGAGAAATGGTAGAATTTATCAACATTTCTAATGAAGAATGGTTAGCTTTGTTGGAACAAATCTTTTACTTCACAAGGAGAAAGGGGTTTCCCACTTTTCTACAATATGTCCTATAGATTATGCCCACTGCAGCACTAAATTGCCTAAGTGCCACTTATTTCCTTGGTGTGTCTCTGTAGGAGCACCATAAGGAAAAGTTGTAAATCGTCAAGTTTTATAGTTCAGCATGTGCATAAATATGAAGGAGACACAATTTTCCTTGTTTTGTCTCTTATATGCCCATATCCACTTCCATTATCCAGGGAGGCCACGAGGCCATGCTTCCTTAAACAGTAGTATTCTCTATAGTAAACACTTGCCTTCAGAGATTTCCCACATGAAAGTAACAATAAAATGATCAGATGCTCTCCCCATAGCCCAGCTCTGGATCTTCCCCTGTTGGTATCATGCTAGATGTGCTCTAAGCTGCTTGTTAGTGAGTCTTGTGGAAAGGAGTGCAACTCTAGCTTTTGTCAGTCTACCATCCTCTATGCTTTACTTCTTCCTGCTGTTAGTAATGCAACTTTACTCTGGGAACTATATGTTTCAGACTGTTTCAATGTTCATCTCTGACATCAGAGGTGATGTCAGCATAGTGGAAAGAAATATTCCTGCGAGTCGCAAAGCAAGGAATTCAAACGTCAATAAAATCTCGACTATACTATGTAATGAATTTATTTTATCATGTTCCTATGATAAATATCAACATCTTTGGAATTAGCAAAACTTGTTTTACCATTGCTGTTCCCATTTGAATTTCAAAACGGTTGAATGCATTGCTTTGGGCTCTTCATTGAAGTAAGGTCTTTTAATAAAACAAAAGCATTTGTAGAAACAAATAAAAGATTTCCCTATGCTTTTCTATCAGTTAGATCATTATACTGCAGGCACATTTCGTGTTCAACTGTGCGCTGGCAGGCACAAAGTATTTTTAACAAGCCCTGATGTATTTTCTTTTCTCGATAAAAACCTACTACACTCTCAGCTGTCTGATGTATTTGGATGCAGTGTCACAAAAAGTTTCCTGCATAAAGGGGAACCTTTTAGGAAGGGCACTTGCATGTAGATCATTGCGTTCCTTAGCTCCTCAGTTCCGCTACCTTGCACTCAATTGCCTTAGCAATTCAGTCAAAGCTGTCATGTGACTCAAACAACCATTGTAATCCCCTGGGATAAGTAGGGCTGACCAGACATATTGTAAATACATTTGCTGATACTGCTGCTGCTGCTGCTTCTATTTCCATACTCGATTCAGTAATTGAAGAGCCCTATAGGTGAGGATAAGTCAATGATAGGACAAGAGTGGTACGCCGTTTAAAGGCTGTTGGAAGCGTATGAACCAAGTAGTGCAGTGGGATTGCAACAGAGTGTTGGCCTTTGGAGCCTTTGGGGGAGCTTCCACGAATAAAGATGTCATTAGTAGAGGATATCCACACATTTCTGCTATTTTTGAGCCCCTTTCCCTCGGTCTTCCCATGCCTGTCCGCTTTTTACTTAGCAGCCTCCTTCCCCAGTCCATACGGACAAAAATTGTGACCTTTCTCCTTGTAAACCTCCACACACCCATGTATTGAGAGGCATATCGATACTTTATTTGAGTTGGAAGAAGATTGAAGAGCTGAGAAATATGAAGAAATAGAAACTTTTGGAAAAACTATATTTACATTTTTTTTCTCGATTTCGATTTTTTCTCAATTTCTCGAAAGTTCAGGAACAACCCTACCCAAACTAAAGGAAGCTAGGAAACTTTTGCAATTTGCAGTTTCAAGTGTCTGAGTTGATACTGAAAACAGTTTTGACATTGAACACCACTTTATGTTGCAACACTACAACAGACATGCAGTTTGCATTAATTCTCAGTAAATTGCACACTGAAGAAGTTTCCATTTAGAAATTTGTTTTCACTTCAACTTGACATTGATGAAGTTCAACGAGCTTAACTGCTTACAGATCTCAACAAAGTAAGACATTCCAGGAAAACAAAATTCCTTGATTCCGTGTCAATGCTCTTTCAATTGTGCTCAGAATATGAGTGAACTATGTACTTCACCTTGGAAGCAAGTTTAATAAATTCGTCACCTAAAAAATTTAAGAAATATATAGGAAACTTTTAGTAGCAAAATTGCCAAAAAATTTAAGAAACTGCCTATCAGCACCAGACCTTAATTTCTTATAAAAAATACGTTTAGCTGTCTATGCAACTTTGATGTTCCAGTGGAGGTGTTTTGATTAATGGGGATACCTATTTGGTCGCTAAGTCTCCTATGCTTCATGGCCGAGCTTCCATATAGCACCATATTGCTTGCACATATCACATTGATATAGCCCTCCGTCCCCATCGGTAATCTTACTCTTTGCAAAAACATGCTAAATATCTCAGAGAGAGAGCAATTCTGTCCTTGAACCTAGCCCATTAGAGGATCTACCTGTAGTCATTTATGTGCAATCTTTTACGTAAAGTAGGCCAGAAGTATAATGTCCATAACTTCTCTAGCGTATAATACCCTAAGATGACATTTTCGTATGTGATGCAGCTATACCTTTTCTATACACGAGTGGAGCTAGAATTCATGAAATTGGTCTGGCACACCCTTAGAAACTAAACCTAAAAGCACTAGTGCTGAAAAATTGCTATCTCACTTTACTGATGAATAAATGCATGTTAGAATTGAAATAGTGCAAAGCTAACTTGAAAAATGAACGCAGCAGACCTTTTTACATCTAGAAGCAACTTTTTGCAAACTTCTCATTACCTTAACGTACTTTTGTCTGCCTTTTAGTACAAGAGGGAAACGTCTGCAACATCCATTTTCTTCAAATGACTAGGAAACGTCCAGAATTTTTAATGGCTATAACTTAACAGTGAAATAAGATTTTTGTGACAAAACTTTGGGTACTGACATAACTCTGGGTATGTTTCCACGAGTGAAAATTTCTGTTAATTCTTATAGCGTGATGGTGATTTCATTCTAAGAAATTGGGTAATTTCACTTGGAATGACCCATAGGCTCTCATTGAACAATTTGAATTTGATACTATGCAAGTAGTAGAGCAAGTTGAATTTTCTTAATTCGTTGACTACTATCCTAGCAGTGGAAGTAAATGAACAAAGACTGGGGAACGGTGATGCTTGCAAAATACGCTTGGAGTGGGGATAAGCTTCATTGCAGCTGGTTTGCTTCCAGCTTACTTTATCTGCTTATCTTTCTTAGGGTGAATTTCCAACTTACCATTTGTTCAAAGTCTTAGGTTTTACCCAGGAATGGCCTGTTACTTCCTTCATTGAAAAATATGTCCTTAAGGTGTTTTCAAGCAAATTAGTATAACACTGGCATAATTTTCATTGCAAATTATTACCATGCCAAAGTCATCAAGCTAATTAAAACCTGAACATCTAGCTAGCTACGTTTTTTAAGCACAAACTTAAGTGTTCTAAGGACTATTGTGGTACGAAGTAGTGCTCAAAAGTAATACTGGCACATTACAAGGGATTATGGCGATAATGCGCTATCTTGCAGTCCAGGAACCTTTTTTACAGAGAAAGCCAGAAAAGACACATATTTTTAAATATGTCCTTGTGAGTCATATAGTAATTTTGACATTAGATGCAACAAGGTGTGAGAATTTCTTTCGTAGGAAGTACAATAATAGAGTAAAGATGTCGCTATCTGATAGCATGCTTTAAGATTTAAAAATTTTTACGACCATTATTTAGCTTGGACAAGCCGATTATAGAAAAAGTGCTTAATACCTTTAATGGCACTTCTGACAACTAGTGCCCATCCTGCAAAACCAGCTAGATGCAGTCACTAGAAGAGCCAAATCTGGCCCCTGAGCAAATCCCAACTCCTCATGTAATTTGGTGTAAGCTCGTTTTTTGGGATAGTAATCCAATGCATTGTGTTGTACATGTTTACTCTTGAAATATTACTTGGTTTCCTTTAGATAATTGATGAAGAGGTTTTATGTGTTCATGGTGGACTCTCTCCCGATATACAGACTATTGACCAGGTAATATTTGTTGTATTTTTTGTAGTTTCATGTAAATTTTAGGTTGCATGATTTGCATCATTGCAAAATATAGTATGTGGATTTTATGGCGTTTTCTGTGCTTCCTTTGAATATTATGGTTACCCACATTTGGGGGACAAGTATACCAATAGGTTGCACAAATTTTCACATTGATAGAAATATGACAACATATCTTGGTATACCAACCTAACCCTGTCGTATAACAGAGGAACATTTATCATTTTGACCAATGGGCAAATATTGTTTAAGAACGTCAATTGTATGCCTCAATTGTGACTTTGTTTCAGCATTCCCCCATTGTAAAATGGGCATGTTGTGGAAAAGTTTATAGCTTGTAACTTTGTATGGAAAAGGAATTGCGGGAAAGAAGCTCAAAGATATTCATAATGGAGCATCGCCCAGACGTATTTTAATATTCTGCAAGTTATTCGCTGAGCTGTAGCTCTATGTCCATGTAACAATATAGCCTCTGCTGTGTGAGTTAGAGTTGCAATTACCCAGTTTTTCATAAAATATATTACTAGGGCTATTTTTTGCCGGTTCAAGATTAACAGCCAAAAAGGGCCCTAACATGTGATAACTGCAGCTACACTCAACGTAGCCCTGTTTGCACTACAGCTTTTAACCTAAGTTAAGCTCAACCTGGGTTCATCCCAGATTCAACCCACGTTCATTTACACTGTATTGGCAGCAGAGTACAGTTTAAATGCAAAGTTGGGTTGACTCCAGGTTGGTGATGCCAACCATGCATTTCGTAGTGACGGGGCAAGTTGGTTTGCCTTTCTTGAGGAAAATTTTCAGTTGTCTCCCTCATTTGTGAAAAATATGCATGTATTTAACTTCCCGTTGCAGTCTTCTCGAAATATTCTCAAATACAGGCCTTTTGATTATTCAAGAATCCAGCTGTTATAGAGGACTCTCGTCCACCAATGCTTCTATCAATGTAACTGCTCTGTCATCTCCTAATTTTGTCTTTCTATCTTTCCTTCACTCATTATCTTTTCTTTGAAACGTAAGTGCATCTCTCTCAGAGATACAGTCCAGAACAACTACTGTTTGGATTTGCAGCTTTGGTGCCTGTTGATGTATGGCCTGAAGCTCCCATACAGGTAGCCAGCAGTAACCTAGGTTTGACCCAAAATTGCGTTTAAACTACATTTTCGAAAAGCTAACCCAGGTTCAAACCCAGATTCAGCTAAATCCCAGAGACCAGCTGTCTCATCGTGGATTGAACCCTGGTTGGCTGCGCCTACACTACAAAATTGCTAACCCAGGTTTAACCTAGGTTAAGAGTTGTAGTGTTGACAGAGCTTATGATAAATACAGAGTTCTTTTATTAATATACTATCTTATAACATAATGCATATAAGTATCTTGTCCAAAAAGTACATTAAAAGGTAACACAAATGATTTGGTTCCATACATTAGGAAACTAAAGGAGGTCACATGAGTTGATACATTTAGTAGATATGAAGTCAACAGTAATTGGTGTACCAATTATAGGCATCAGGACAGCAGATAAATGTATATATAGGTTATGTCTTACATATAAATAAATGAATATATATATATATATATACATATATATATATATATACATATATTTATGTATAAATATATATATATATATATATATATATATATATATATATATATATATATATATATAATATGTTTACTTATTTATTTGCACATACACACACACACACTCAATTTCATCATGGCTGATATGTGTCAGCAAAAGATGATGCACAAATCAAGTCCTTTTGTTTCAGCAATGCATCCATTGTTAGGGATTAAAATAGGTATTGGTCAAAACGTGAATTAATTAGCCACAACTTTATTATAAAGAAGCCCTTCAGTAACTTCAGAAAGCTACAGTATATGTTGTGACTTCTTTCATACAATGCTGAATCGGTTAGAATAGTTTGTTTATAAAGTTCTGAGGAAACTTCTGCATTTTTTAAAAAAGGTAAGTGATATAATCGTCTTCTATCTTCAGAGAACTAAGGAAATCATTATTTTAGGTTCTGTAATAAAAATTGTATATTTCTCACAGCATTTAAGCTGCCACCCAGTTTTGATGTATTGTTTTCTTTTTCTGGCTTGGAACGGGAATGCTTCATCATCAGAAAGATAAATTCCCTTTAATCTTTCTAGAAAACATTTTAGCAGATGATTTGAAAATAGTTTCTTGGAGAATACCAATGTATTCAATTTTACGAAATTTTCTTTTGCATTCTATCAAATGAATGTTGCCATTAGGCCAAAAAAATTTGTATGGTATATTTCTTCAGGTGATTATCAAGCAAAAAGCCTTCTGCTGTTATGTTAGGCCAAAACAGTATTCGCCTGAAAAGAAAACCACTTACCATTGGCCTAGCGTACTGTAGCCAAGTATCTTACTCCACTGTACACAAAAGCGTCTGTGCTTTTACGAAACATTACTTTACCAAAGCTGCCAGACAGATTTTTGGTCAAAGATGACATTGATTCATCATTTACAATGAATTCAAATTTTTCAAGTCTGATCCTTTTGGCAACCTTGTATAAAATTCTCGACCATCTTCAACTAACTTTTTTGAACAGCCAGTTGTTTGCTTTAAAATGAAGAGAACCAGTTATTCTGAAGTTTGGATAAAGACTCAGTTAAGGATTATCACAGCATTATACGACTTTTGCTATTTGCAAGTGGGAAAGACTGTTTGTGATTTGCAATATGGTGGCGGCACATGTATTCCGATTAGACTGGGATTTAATAATTATAAGTCATGGAATTGCGCGTTTCTCGGGGGGGGGGGTTAGTTTCAGGGGTACCCTAAGCCAACATTTTCCAGTACTTTTTTGAGGAAGGCCACTGAGGATTCTAGGATGATGTTAGAGTTATCATCATAGATAGGCTGAATGAGAATGGGAGACAACGGGAAAATTTCTTGCAATATAAGCTGGATATATTCGTTCCCCAGATTCTCAATAGTACACAGGTGGATTGCTGTAGTTAGCTATTGTTTTGACCCTATAGCTTGTTGATTCTATAGCTTTCCATGTGTTTGGTATTTTTTAGGGTTTGTTTATCTAAGAGCTTGTGTATTATTGTTTATTAGTATTATTTCTTTATTTCTTTTTAGAAACTCTTTTTGGATTGCTATTTAGAAGCTGTTGTTGTTGTGTGTGTGCGTGTGTGTGTGTGTGTGTGTGTGCGTGTGCGTGTGCGTGTGTGTGTGTGTGTG
>OLMO02000278.1:7036292-7057451 GCA_900291935.2 Cassiopea xamachana | reverse complement strand
GTGTGTGTGTGTGTGTATTTATATTTGAACAACGGACAAAGGCAGCAACAACTCTTTCAAGAAATAGGCATCAGTTTGGTTTTTATGTGCTGTTGTTTGTTATCAGTGCCAACTACTTTCGGCCAATGGCCATCATCAGAGCAACTGAATTTCTTTTACTTAAGAATGTGTTTTTATAGATGTAAAGTGTGTTCACAAGAATCATTCACATGAACAAAAACATACCTTTGATATCAAATAAGAAGAAGTTTGTCATAAAGAACAATAACGAGACCAACCATGCAAGAAACTGTGTAACTGTGAAATACTTCTAGCTCGTGATGCTTATGGTAGTGTTTGACACACAGGCTTACACTGACCGCGAATGTATGGTGTCCCCAAAACACATAAGGAAAGCATCCCACTTAGGCCCATCTTATCGATGATTGGCTTTTCTCAACTCGAACTTGCTAAATGGTTAGCAGAAGTTTTAGCACCGGTTCTAAAACTATACTCCTCACATCTCGTAAAAGATTCCCTTGCATTTGCTAACTTTATCGAAGACTGTAATCTTGAGCCTACCAAATCATTTCTCTACTCTTTTGACATCAGCAATCTGTTCACAAACTTCCCAGTCGATGAGACAATAGAGATTTGTGCTGATACTGTGTATCGAGGTCACTGGCTGCCCGCCATTCCCTGAGGACACCTTCAGGGAATTGATGCTAATTGCTACACGAGGAGTTGAATTTAGTTCCAACAATCAAATGTAAAAAGTTAGACAGTGTGGCAATGGGCAGCTCCTTGGATACGGCTTTAGCAAGCATTGTTGTTGAGTGGACTTTTTGACAACACCATAAAACCAGGTCTCTAGTTTCGATGTGTGGATGATAGTTTTGTCATCTTTGGTTCTGAGCTTTATTGCAACCACTTTCAAGAAAAACTTAACTTACTATGCCCAGCTCTAAAAGTCACAGCGTTGACAGGAAACCAACATTTATAGGGCAATAAATCCATTGGAATTCCTTTATCCCAAAGACAAGAAAGATTAGCCTTATTAAAACCTTAGTTGACGGGGCACTTACGAGTTGCTTTAAAACTAAATTGGGCTCAGAGCTCAACAAAATAAAACAACCGCTTATTGAAAATGGATATCCAGCAGATGTTCTTTTCTCTTTTATCAACCAAAAACTAGCCAACTTTGCAGAAGAAGAATCATTTGTTCCAGAGAAGTGCCAAGTTTACCTAAAATTGCCTTGGATTCCTAATGTTTCATAAAAGTTTAAAAATCAAATTAATAAAGCCATTACATCTTGTTTCTATGCTGTGAAGCCCCTTGTGGTTTACAACACTATAGCTATGCTACCACCTGCTATCAATAATAGCGTTCCTACCATCCAAAAAATTTATGTAGTTTATGGATTTTCATGCCAATGTGAAACTCGGTATGTAGGATGCACTATTCAGAGACTAGCAGACAGAATAAAACAACATGTCCCCACGAGCATCAGGAGGAAAAGTTATGCCGCAAGAGAGCAGCCACCTCGTATATGTAAAAAGAACAAGCCTAAAATTAATTGTAACTCTGCCATAGGACAACACCTAATTACCAATCCAGAATGTGCCAAAATATATAAAGACGATCATTTTCGGTTCATTGGGCAAGCAAGATGTCTTTTCATTTCAGTGTTTTGGAATCTGTGACCACGTTTCTAAACTGCCGAGAATTTAGTACCCTAACTGTATTTTCAACTAGTTGTAGCTGTAAGTAGAATTATAAGTTAAATTAGTAGGCTATTATTCATAATTAATTACTGATTGTGTAAACAAAAGTTTTCTGCTTGATGCAAATGGCTATCTATATATAGATATTTATATACGCGTAGTTTTATTTCTCTTTCTTTTTTATTTATTTAATTTGTTTCCTTTTTCCCCCATCCAATTTGAAGCAATCAATTTTGTGATATGTATTATTTACGATTAAGCATTGCTATTAAATTAGTAACATATAGCATGAATTATTTATCCAGTGTCATTATTTACTTTGACACCCTTTGCTAATGGAATATTTCATGTTTTAATAAGTATAAGTAAGATGAATAGAACCTTCTTGATGTGGAGAAAGAAAGCACATATGTCATATTTTCTTGTGCACTTGCTATTTGGGCATACTAACAAGTGGTCGCGTCATCAGATTCACTCTGATGATGATCGCTTGTTAGTATGCTCCAATATACAATTTTAAAGAAAGTGGGAAATCTTATCTTTCTTTCTCCTCAGCATGAAGCTTCTGGTCATCTTATATATTATCAATTTAGTTCCCCGTTTGAACATTGTTTGTTATTTTAGTATGCATTTGGCTTTATGCAAAATACACTGAGTTAGGTTTAACCTTTTGTACTGTATTGTTGCCAAAGGAAGCTACATGCCATCTATGTAAATAAATTGAATGCTTTGTCCCAAGTTGTACTCAATAGATGCGTTCCATTTATATAGATTATTATCTTTTAGATACGGACTATTGATAGAAACGTCGAAATTCCACACAAAGGAGCGTTTTGTGGTATCATTTATAACTTATGCTTGTAGATTTATATGTTTCTGTGTTTGATACATTCTCTATATTGCCTAGATTCCATTCTGTGTGTCCTCAGTCACAATATGGAAGTAATTGGGGGTATCGTTTGTAGTAGCAATTTAATTTTGAGTTTCAGTTGTAGAGACTTGTTGATAGAACTGAAGCCTGGTTCAAATGCTGTGTGGTATTCATGTACCAACGGCAATGTGAAGTTAGGATGCTAACATTAGATTAAGTCATGATTTAATCCAAGTGTAGAGCTTTTCCTTTGCTAAACTGAATGTTACTCTTGACAGTTACTGTTTACTTTATGATCTATTTAATTCAATATTTTGATCAATGCAACTTCTTATAAAGCAAAGTAGCCTTCAAACCCAAAATTCAACAATATTGATGACTTTCATAGGCGGTTGGCACAGCTGGCTCCAGATTTCTTTTGTATATTGATATTTTGCTTAGATTTTGGAACTGGGAAATGCAGAGAGATGGTCACATATATTTCCTATTGAGATGTCTTCCTGATCACAGAATGTACAGTAGCCTAATATTGTCACAGCAATCAATTTATTGCGTCCTCAGCTCTCAATTCTTATTGTTTGAAAATGGAAAAGTTTGTGAGTGAATTCTCGATGCTCTAATTTCTCGATGCTTTGAGAAAAATTGCATGGGAAAAATTTTTGTAATCGCATTTGCAGGGTAAGGTGGAAGTTCCCTACAAGACATTTATACATTTGGTCATGCATAGTTGAGATGACTGTTATACAATACCTCACTTTCATAGGCTCCTTAGGTTTAGCAATAGAAATGTTTGTACATTTAGAAAGATCTATGAATAGCACGCAGCATGAAATTAAACTGTACCACAGAAAAGAGATATGGGTGAAGCTCAGCACAATTTTATTTTAAGTTTCTTCTAAGAGCCATAATACTAAGTCAACATCTTTTCAGACACAACATTTAGTGTATATGATATAATGGATATAATATCCTATATAATTGATATAATGGATATAATGGATATGATGCATGCGTAAATAAAAAGAGAAAGCAGGGTTCTATGTTTCATCTGGTAAAAGTGGTTTTTCAGTTGAGAAGAGTTCATAAAGGCAGGGATCACGAACCATTTTGGACTTTACTGCAAAGATCACTGTGCATCATCTTTTCCAGGGCCAGATGGTGGCAAAACAGAACCAAATTTTCACACAAGATCTTGCCAGCCTTCAAACAGCTCAGAGCTCATCTCTACTTAACATTGGACTTAAATTGCTAACTTATTGCTGCCAATGCACATCCACACATTCTAAATTCGCAGGCTCTGAAATGGACCAGAAACAATCGTTTTGCATCCGGATTCAACCTCTTAGTTTCTCACATTTGTTTTTGTAGCACATTTGTTTTTTTTAGGGCTTCTCACATTTGTTTTTGTAGCAATATTGAAATTGGAGGTCTAATATAGATTATATGAGGTGTGCTTTCCGCTCCTTTCATGTATGAATAAATCTGCCTCCAAACTAACTTCCACCTAATAGATTTCCCCCATTGTTTTCAACTAATGTTTTAAAACTTTTCAACTACCCCCTAGTTGTTTCCACTTGGAGAACACTCAGGGAACACCCTTATTTTAAGTTAGTGGTATGAGTTTCTGTACATTGCTTGTATATGGAAACATCGCATAAAACGTTTTTGAGAAAGAAGGTAAAAAATATGCTATCCGATAACTTGCCAAGCAATGCTTTACATCCAATGTATACTTCATTTGTAAAGTCTCAACTCGAATGTAGTGGTGGAATTGGCCATAACCCTGCCAAAACAAATGATCTCTTTTATAGCACCTATTCTTCAACTTGGGTGAAAGACTTGAGTCGGCACAAAACCCTGCTGCCTTAGCTATAGCTGGTGATTTGGGAGCACATATCATGAAAAATTGATAGTGAACTTGGATGGGAATCCTAACATCAGAGGTCACCAACCTCCATCCCCAGTGTCAGATTTTGCCCCAGCTACCACCCAAGCTAGCCCCAGTGTGCAATTAGTTAAAAGCAATATGCAGTTTTGACATAAGACTGATATTTGCCTTACATCTTGCATTTGCTGTAGTCTGCCAGCTTCACTTTTCCCACAGCAGCCCCCAAACTAAACAGAAATATCTAAAATAGATCTCTATAGTAAAAGAGTCTAGCCAAGGCAAGGACAGTCTATACAGGTTGTCTGCCATGTCAGGGGAATCAGAGAATGGTCAGGGAAATTTGGTCCTTTTTGCAATTTCACGGAAAGCTTTTTACTAACATTGAAGAATGGTGCAAAATATTGAAATCATCATTTTTCTCCCTTTTGCCATTATCTATTCTGTGAAAAATTTATGGTTGAGAGTTAAAAGGAATACCAGATCAATGATGAATGTAATTTTAGTCCTACTTGTTAAAACCGTGTTTTCTGATGTTATTTAGGGCATAACTTAAAAAAACAATTTCGCTCGCCTCCACTCACATGCTCGAAAGATACAGCCTTCTGCATGAATAATGCCATTAACTTATAGCCTATACCATTTAAAATGCCTTGCACATTCAGGGGAAAACTAGCTCTTACCCACTGCTGAGGTTCTTCCATTTGTTATTCTGTTGCATGACATTCTGTTTGTACCATTTGGTAAACGTCAAAATTTCAACTACCTACATCCCTCCAATAGTCATCTCGAAAATCCGTCACTGGTAGTAGGTACTTAATTCCTATATTTCTTCTTCTAGTGGATTACGCATATAATATTTCTAGGATAAAGGGATAATTGTCAGAGAAAGTTTAGGGAATATTCAAGGAAATCCATGTCTTAGATTTGGCACACACCCTGTTTACAATATATTTTGTCACCGAAATCCAGAATGTCTGGTTAAATCTGCAGAGTAGCCACTATTCCTGAAAACTCCTTGATAAAAATACTCCTTGAAAATTAAACACCTCTTGGAAAACTTCTAGAAGTTAGTTTTTGAAATGTACTTAATATGTGTTAGCGCAATAACCCAACCCGATGGAACATAATTTTTATCCTATTCTGCAAAGGAGTGTCCATAAGGACAATTTGAAAATTTTAGAGAGCATACTTCTAGAAATTTTTTCTAGGGGTAAGCCCCCAGATTCCTACTGTCTTCCACTCAGCTCGCTTATCCACCCCACTACTTGGAAGCTGAGCTGCTGCTGCTACTGCTCATCTTTGTTGAGTCTATGCTCAAATGAAATAGACCATGTTGTTTACAAAAGCTCTTTATAAAACACATGATTAGCATCGAGGAGTTATTATGTTCTCCAAAAAACTCTTGGAAAGTCCCGGAAAACTCCTGGAATTCCATAGCAGGATCAAGTTGCCACCCTCATTTCCTTAGATTTTCGAAAATGTTGCAGATATCTAACTAATTATGTTATGGAATAACTAAGAACTTATTACGTGGGTTAGTTGACGAATTTCTGGCTTATAACTGGCTCTATGAAATGGCTTGGTGCCCTGGTAAAATCCTTAATGATAGTTATTTTACAATTGCAGAATACAAGAAATCACGGCGAAGTGGGTTGGCTCGCGTAAGTGCTTCAACCCGGTAAAACGAGTTGACACTTCTCATGTAATATTGCGAAGGACCAACTCCAGGTTCACCGATTGCATATTTGTGCTTCACCAGTTTTATGGCTTCAGTTACCACTAATAAAAGAAATGGTTGTTGCTTATTGAAACAAATTTATTCAGACTGAATATAGTGGAAATTCTGTTAAACTCATTGAGCAACTTCAAATCTAGAGTAGAGAATATGAATTAGTATTTTGATTGTGAAAATAGTATCAATGGGAAAAGATGTAGAGGATTTAGCAGGAGTCAACTGCAACATGGATTTTATGACATTTGTCATAGGAATATTGAAGATCAAGCATACTGAAGTGGCTGTGAATGGTAGAATAAAGCCGTGGAACTAAACCCCTTTTGGTTATTGGGTCACAACCGGCCAGAAGCAGGCCAACCACCTCATGTAATCACGTGTTTTTGGCGAGTCAGAGTCGAGCTACAAGTGAGTCAGCTCAATGATGTAATTGGACTCTAATAACCTTACAAGTGAATACACAAGAGATCCAATGCCACCTCTTCACTAATCTCAACACTCACTTCGTAACCAGGACGTGATTGAACAACGATGATCAAAATTCAGTTTTTATCCATCATAATTGGTGGAATGGAACAAACTGAACCACTTAATTTAAGCCTCAGCCACTCTTTCAAGTTTCAAAGACAAACTGCTAGTCCTAATCCGCCCCACTGCAAAACCTATTAATGGTATCCACAATCCAGTTACCTTATTTTACCGACCCAATTAAGGCCTACCTTTGTAAACTAAATCCTCTTTTATTCATATTCAATTTCAGAGATGTACTAAATGTAATGTGTGCGTCAAATGGCGGTTTTGAGAACGAGGAAAAATTTTTTACTGTTCTGCCTCTTTTGATGCTCAGAGGAGAAGCCTTCTTGCTAGGGGTCTTCCTAGGACCACAACGTTTTATTAATTCCCTCAGATTTGATTTGACGGCTATTTTATTGTGTGCTTCTAAAGATTTGCCTGCCGACACTAATAAGAAGTTATTTAAGGAAACAATGTGCTTCGTAAAAGAAGCAGATCGCTTTGATTGATTTTTCAACATACATGTTGGTCCGCTTATTTTTTATCATTTCTATGTTTTGTGTCCTTTTGTTTCCTTGTGTATTTGGTACTGTTTGGTAATTTT
Organism: Cassiopea xamachana; assembly: GCA_900291935.2. Classification (NCBI taxonomy): domain Eukaryota; kingdom Metazoa; phylum Cnidaria; class Scyphozoa; order Rhizostomeae; family Cassiopeidae; genus Cassiopea; species Cassiopea xamachana. The sequence continues at coordinate 7,050,139 of OLMO02000278.1, read as the reverse complement.
CTTGTTAGGCTGCGTCCACACTAAGAGGAAATAGTGTGATGAGAGGGCTGACAATAGAGACATAGCATCAAAGTGGCAGTGACTTGGAGTGACATTATTCAGTACATAGCCAACAAAGAAAAAGTTTTTGTTGCCTTCTTGCGAGGAATAAATGAATCTATATAATTTTGATATGCTGAACTGAAAATCACATCAGAGTTCTCCTATCACATCTAGCGTTTGAGATTTGTTGCAAAGCAAGTTCTTCATAAAAGTTTTGTTTTTAGTAAAGATTGGAATAAAATTCTAAAAATTTTGATGTAAAACGACTTTTGAATAGTATTCAATCAATTAATAATCCATGAATTTTGTTTCCGTTGATGATACAACCCATATCCACCAAAAGTCTTATTTGAGCAGATGTTGACTTTACTTTGCTATTTTAATAAATTGGCAACAAATAACAAATGTAGAATGCATTGTATCAAAACATTCAGATGTAAAGGACTAAAACAGATGTCATACTTAAATTCTACATATTAGCTAGAAACACCTACAACCTCCAAAGGGGCAGAAAAGTTGTTGACATGTGCTGTCTAAGTGCTTTGCTTTGCCAGTTTGCCCTTAGCCTGAATCCCGCCCCCCACCCCCCACATATAGATATTACATAAGTGCCAGTTCGTATGAAATAGATATTACTCCCTTTGGTATGGTTTTTCAATATATTTTAGTATTGTGCACTACACTTAGAGTTACAGCAGAGGTATGCTAGGCTTTGTTCATTTGTCGAAGTTATGCTTCAGCGCATTTAAATCAAGTCATGATAGCTTTCTAAGTGTCAATTGTTCGGTATATCTGCTAAAAAGCTACAGCGCATGAAATCAAAACCAAAGCTATGTCAGCAGGTCTGCTGGGTATAGCGCCTTTACTGCTCTTTTGGTTTCCTGTTTAATATGATACAATAATGCCATAGATGATTAGTTGATGCTTCACGTTATTATCGAAGCAAATTGAATTGTGAGGTGGTCTGTCTCGGACGTTGCATGGTTATACCTCTTTTTCACATTCGGCCAATCCAGCAATGCTCAATTGACATGGCTGCGTTTAAAAAAATATCCCCCTGAGTATGAACAATGAATCTATCAGAGAGGAACCTAAAGTGGAAAGTTTCTTACCTACTTCCTTCATTAAAGGATTCTCCAAGTGTAAGTGATAGTGGACATGAAGGCAGACTCTCAAAGGAGGAAATTGGGGATAGTGACAAGATGGTGTGGGACCAAATTTAACAGCGTAAGCACAAAGCAGACTCTTTGTGAGCTCAACCTATAGAATCGTGCAAGTTGCCCTACTTCATTCCTCGATATTCTACTGTCCACCAACTTTTGTGAAGTTCCAGTACTTTTTTACATTCGGAAGAAAATGCTAGAAAAAGCTTACAATACTTGAGCAAAATACAGAAAGTAAGGAAGAATTACATTGAAATCTTTCTCTGTATCCATAACGCCTTCTATTAATATAGCAATTATGCCTGTATCTTCCGAGTGACCTAGGAATACATCCCTTTTCACCCCACTCTCAAAACAAGGCTTGGAGCTGTTTCTGGAAATAGAGTTGCAGAGCAGTGGTCTGATTTTATTGACAACATTTACAAGAATGAGATTCATTAGGAAGCTCTTTTCTGATTTATCTGATGTATCTTATTTATTTGATTTATCTTCAACGGATGAATTTTTTCTTGTGGCTATAGCACACTAAAGATTAATGAAAATAGTTTCCACTTGAGTTAAATTCCTGTGACATGACTCAAAAGCATAAACTAGATCTTAAATACGGGTGACACGTAACATTTTAAGCTTTAACCTGATACAATAATGAGCTGTTTTGGCACATCTTGCTGTATAGCATCACAAAACATGTCATTGAAACCCCACGAACACGTTTCACCTATTGAGATGTTGCCGGCATTGTTATCAAATGTAGCCGTCTTTGGCTGCTGACTGAGATCATGTATTGCAACCAAGTCGATTTGTGTGGCACAGTATCAGGTATCAAAATAGAGAAACTTCATTTAAATAGCCTTTTTTACTTCATTTCACATAAAACGGCTAATTTTTATTATGCAACTCAACATTTCCAATAGGAAAAGAACTGTGCGTATCCACACAGGTAACTGCACAAAGCCATTCATCTTCCACATCGCAGGAAAGCACCTTTAGTAGCATGTAAGTGCTCAAAATGCTCTCCAACTTCAATACCATATGGCGTAACATGAATGACCTCGGCCAAAATCATCTCACGTTAGATCAGATATTGAGAATGAAAGCAAATTCAATAAATTTTATTCAGCACATCTTTTACTCCTTGCTAAGACCTCTCCACATAATTTCTTGTGATGTTAAACGTCAAGATCTGCCAAAACAGCTCATTATTCGATCAGATTACAGCTGAAAATTTTACTTGTCAACCCGGCCTCTAGCTTTTTGCGCAGTTATTATCTTACTGTATAACCTGATGTAATAAGTGGTTGCATTCTTGGTGCAGATTTGGTTTGGTCAGATCCAGAAGATGTTGAGACATGGGCTGTTAGCCCAAGAGGTGCAGGATGGTTATTTGGTGCCAGGGTTGCAAATGAGGTAGGTTCCAAGTACGCCTTCCTTGATGAGAACTAATAATTTCTGAAGTTGATGCTTTACAGTTGAGTCAATGAGCGAATATTATGTCATTCAAGCGGATATTATGGTCATGCATATATGACGTCAGCAAGGATTAGGGGAGGGGGTTCACTGACTTGTAGACTTTTAGACGATTGTAAATTCCATTGGTTGAAAATAGAATGCAGATGGAAGTATAATACTTCATAGGTCCTTCCTTTATGAGAGCATTCAAGATATCATTTTATGATCATTTCTAAACCTTTGTCAAGTGCTACAAAATAACATTTCAAGAGATGAGAAGAAGATGCATCTAGGGGGTGCTGCATGTATAGTAATAAGATTGCTGTTATTGTCAAAGCTTGAGATTTCTATTAGAAAATGCAAATATTTGGGATAAGTGAATAAGGAATGTCAAAAATTTGCGTTACTTCATTATCCAGACATCTAAAGGACGTGGTCCCCAACACTGTTCATATCCCTATGATCTCCTAAATGAATGCATATCCTGCAACTATTACTTATGTTGTCCATCTACCGAATTTGTTCTTAATGACAGATGAAATGTAAGTCTATGTCCGACAAAGGGGGAGGTGGTCAATAATTGTGAATATTTTTAGGTGTTATAAATGTATTACCCGGTAAATTGCACGCACAGACCTCTCTAGGCTCTGGATGTTTTGAAGGGATGATGGATCGCTCCTCAATGACAGAGAAATTCAATTATGGGTCATTCCATGCCAAGTGGTACAACAGATTGAATTGCAAGTTTACCAGTTTCCTTGAAATTTTGCACATTTGTTTGGTTTGATGAGAAAGTAAAATCCTGAATTGTTTTTTTAAATCTGTCCACCCATTCTCTATTTATAGCACTTTTGAATTTTAATGATTGCGCTAACAACTGCATGCCTTTTACTTTTTAGAATTTGTTGTATTTGCACTATGCAGCTGTAATTGATGTCATATGAAAAATTTTTAGATGAAGAATCTTATTTTTGGCTTTAAAATGGTTTAAGCCCCATAATATTTTGTCAGGTTGCCACTGTGCAGCAGCAAGGTCAACGGTCATGAAATTTTTTTTACTGTTGAAAAATTTTATATTCTACATTTCTGTACAATTTCAAGTTGTGACGACCTTGGGTTCTTGTACAATTGAGAATTGATTGTAATAAGGTAGTCAGCAATCATTAACATATAGTGAAACAACACAAGCTATTTGCTGATGTTCTACTCATCCTATGTCAAAGTACTATTAAAGTATGCCATATTTGGCAATTTTTTGTGAATTTACCAATAGTTCATTTACTATCGACAATGTAACTGTCTATCAACAGTGAATAGCAACTATTTTACAGTAATCAGATTCATCCATGATAACAAGTGTTGAAAGAAAGGAACATGAGCAATAGGTTTTTGCATTTATACATATAAATATTTACTAGAGAATGTAACCCATCAATGTTTATATGTGGATCAGCCCCATCCATTTCCACAGCATGACTTAAATGAATACAATAAATATATTTATGATAAAGCTAATCTGGTAACAGGAAACTACGTATGTTGTGAAGAAGTGTTATATCCTGATGAATGTGAGAAAGCGTTTTCTGAGAGCAAATGTGCTATTTAGGACAAAAATAAATCAATCCATTTACAAAACAGATTTATCTCAATAACCATTGACATGCTTATTTCTTGCCTATATATATACAATATTGTAAAGTGAATGAAAATGGAGTCTAAGAAAGCCCAGAAATGTTGCGCAAATCCATTGAGTCTGCACGGTAGTCAAATGAAAGATTTAAGATTTGTCACTGTAGATCAAGGAAGAAAGCGCCCATTGTTTCTTTATCTTGGGCAAAAGATCTGCAGTAAATGTCAAAAAGAAATTGCAATATTGCCCTCAATAAAATCATGATTACTTAAGCGATCTTTCAAATGATATGGCAACTTCTCCAAGGCGATCCTCGCATATGTTCAGTTGTCCTAAGTCTGATTTGGAAACTATCAACTTGTCTTTTGGCTTGATTGGCGTCAGCCCATTGAAAAGGGACAAAGCTTTGACTACTGCATCTTATCTTCCAAAAAGTAAGGGAAAAGTTTACGAAGCAGTTTCTGAGAAGTTTGAGTGTGTGTGGGTCCAACATCTGCACAAGCTTTGAGCAATATGACTGAAAAATTGAAGGGAAAAGAGATTGTTAAATCTTTGATAGTATGGTATAAAAACTCTGGTAGCCATCCAGAAAAGATGACATTTCCAACTATTTTTGCACCAATTTGACTAGACAAAAGATGATATAAAAGCTAGGATGCTCCCACAGAATGGCTGTACATGTAAAAGACTTTCAAGTGAGAGAGGAATATTAGCCACTCAGGATTCTCAGTATGGACGATCATTTGCAGAATGCGTACAGTCATTTGATTATCATGAAGATATATACAGACTTATGCCTGGGAAAAAGACTGCATTACAGTAGTTAAGGATAAAGACAAGGTTAAGGTTCAACAGCGACTGGTATTAGGTAACCTTAAGGAATCGTTTGTTAGGTTCAAAGATCCCTCTCCGGAGATGAAATTGGATTCTCTAACTTTGCATCGCTTTGGCCCAAAGAGTGCAAGCTTACAGGCGCAAGAGGTACACATTCAGTTTGTATATGGACCATTCATAACAATGTAATACTATGATGGCTGAATCAATGATGAGTAAAATGACTGCTCATCTTGATGTACCCTTGTAGCATTTTTCTCATGCACTTGCAAGAATAACTTGCAATCCTGCTAAACCATCATGCTGTTTAGGAGAATGCAATTGTTGTCCTGATACCAAAAACCTAAGGGTCCAGCTAGCACAGTGTTTTGATGAAGCAGAAATAGAAGCTGTTGAATTCAAACAACGGACAACAGCAGATAGATCAACTCTTAAAACGAAGGTGCAGCCAACTACCGATTTTCTTGAGCAGTTTTTGTCACAGTTGCAACATCTAAAGGGACGCGATTTTGTCGCTAAGCAGCAAGCTCGATATTTGCAGTTGTGCAAAGAGGGTCTAGTAACTGGAGAATTTGCAGTTATTGGAGATTTTTCTGAAAATTTATCATTTATTGTCCAAGATGCAGCTCAGTCATTCCATTGGAACAATAACATGGCAACAATTCATCCGTTTGTTTATTATTACAATGGCCAGGATGTCATAAACAATGGTAATTTTGTGCTGATATCTGACTACAATATACATGATACAATAGCAGTACATATCTTTCAGAAATGACTTGTTGCGCACCTTAAAGGTAATTTTTCTATAGTGGAAAAGACTATATACTTTTCAGATGGCTGCGTTGGCCAATATTAGGATCTAAAAAACTTCATTCTTCTATGTCTCGACAAGCAAGATTTTGGGATTACAGTAAACAAACCATTGTGCGAACATTAATTCGAGACACGTGTCATGGACATTCAAAGCTAAAATAAAAGAAATCTTCGTGAACATCGGAAGATACGACTGAAAATCTTGCTGGCCTACCATTGTGCGGTGAATTCTTGTTCCAATGGTGGGTACCAACTTAAAAAGTGGCATTAAGAACAGTATACAGTACTCTGCTGCACAAAAGATAGGCCTGGATGTGACTGCGAAGATAAATTTAGGTAGGACACTTAATCTATATTTGTAAATAGATTATTTCCCAACCATTGCTGCTGAATACACTGCATGGCAGGTAGGCTCTATGTCCTCCCTACATAATGAAATATGAGGAAATAGAGAATTTAGAACCGTGTTTGTTAACTACTGCCCAAAACGCTTTTGTAATGACCATAAGCTTGTGCCTCTTTCAGATATAATCTAATTTAATCACAGCACAGTTTTGTCGCAAATGTGTACTGGCCTGTTGTTGAGTAGACTTTCTTTGTCCCGTGATTCGTGTAGTAGTAAGAGAATAAAATATCCCATAGATATTTGCAATGAAGGGCTCTTAGTACCACTTTTACTTCTCATTATGCTTTACAAGAGCAGGTGCAGGTTGGTAATTTTTTGGTTAATGTTTCCAACAGAACATAAGATTCAAAACTAAAAGGACAAAAGCTGCTATAAAATTAAATCATTAATGCTTGACAGAATACATTTATCCATTGGTTTTCTGCAAAAGTTATACCCCTTTCCAACAAAGAAGAAGCGGCCTGAAGATAGGCTAAAGTGGAGACAGCTGATCAATAGAGAAGCTGTTGCTAAAAGGGGAATTTGCTCTGAACATTTTGCTGATGGAAGGCCAACAGCAGAAAATCCGTTCCCAACAAAAAAATCGTGGGTATGACACTTCAAGAAGAGAACTATTTGTGTCGCAATCAAGTAAACGTAGAGTGATTGAGAGAGAAGTAGCACTGGTATGTAAGCACAGTGAGCTAATGGATTATGGTGAAGAGGAAAGTCTACAAATAGATATTAATGGAAGCACCCCACCAACAGCAAGTGATGAAAAAATCCATGGCAACAAAAAGCTGTTCATTTGTTACCACTTTTACTGTTTTTCTTTTTAACAGCTCTGATTGAGATATCAGACAAGCTGCTACGGATCAAGCAGTTGAAAGCTAAAATAAGTGAATTGAAAGAAATGGGCAGACTGCAAAAAGTACTAAAGGAAAGTGATATATGTTATTGTAGGCAACCTTGTCATTCACAGTTGCTGAAAAGTGACCATGATGTCAGACTTTTCACTGGTATTGAAAACAGAGAGCTTTTCAGCTCCCTGCATGACCTATAGCATCCTTTATTAATCTGAAATGGAAAGGACCAGTGAGGATACAGAGATGAATGAGAGCCAAGTCTACAAGCAGATTGCCTTCAAAAGATGAATTCCTTCTTGTTTTAATGAAAATTAGGCTTTGTCTTTTGCATGAAGATTTAGCAATCAGTTTTAATATTTCAATTACCTTGGTAGGACAAATTTTTATGACATGGATAAGAGGAGTGTCAGAAGTTTTACACTCCATGATGTTTGTCCCTAGCCAAGACAAAATTTTAGCTACCACACCCGAGGTTTAAATCCATTAAGAATCTGCACTCAATACTGGACTTTTCAGGAATTGTTATTGAAACTTCTAAAGACCTAAATCTTCAAGCTGCAACATAGCCCACCTACAAGCATCACAATACTCTCAAGTTTCTTAAAAGTGTTGGACCAAATTCCTTCATAGTTTTTATTTCTTGGGCATATACTGGCAGGATATCTGTCAAGGAGATCACAATTCAAAGTGGTTATCTCAAGAATTTTCCACATAGCATAGCCCTGATGTTTGACAAAGGATTCAATATAAAAGAAGAGTGCTGTGCAAATCATATAGTACCACATGCTCCACTGGAAGGTGAAGAAACTCACAAATGAGATGTATGGATGTTGCCAGACCAAAAAGGTTTGCAAACGTTTGCATCGTAGTAGCTTATCAGAAGATGACAGACATTTGCTATTCTCAGATATGAACTTCCTATAACTTTAGTTTACACATTGATGACATTCTCATAGTCTGTGCTGCTCTTACCAATTTAAAAAGAGCCAATTTACAAAAGCTGAGGTGAAATCAATGCCTTTGCTAAATCTGAATACCAGAACCAGTCCAGGTTGGTTATGAGACTTTCCCAAAACACTTTGTCAAACTCAATTCTTTCTAAGTGGTATCCTGTTGAAGTATAGATAAAAATGGTGGTATATGAGCATTCACTGACACCCATCTTGCCTTGAATCTGATGATAATAATTTAAATTTTGTTTTAACCTCAGCTTTCCATTTCCAGTCTCTAAGTACTTTAAGTTTTTCTCAGATGGGTTCTCATTCCTTAGTGTATAGGGGCACTTTATTTCAACATGACCTTTTCCACAACAGCGACTTTCAATATCTAAGTCAGTTGATGCAGCAATATATGCCTTCCCTTTCATGATTAGAAGTCCAGTACCTTTAAAAAGCATATTTTGGTGCTTCCTCTTGACAATAGAGCAATAAACTCTCTTTGCATGGATCTCCATATTTCTATGATGCTTGCATACCTCTGAGTCAAATCCAACACCTTTGTTCACCAGATGAGATATCAAAGCTTTTGTATCAGCTCTTTGTGATACTGAGGGTATTACACTTTATATGGCATCTGTCAATATAAATAGATGTGTAGGTGTGTAGAAGAGAAGCATTAAATCAAGTGTCTCAAACAAAATTGTCCTGGGGGCAGTTCTTGGGTGTGGCAAAAGAGCATAAGGGATTGTCCAAAAATCATTTGACATATCTTAATATGTCCTCATTAACAATTTTGATAATCATTGTGAAGATAAAATGCCGTCTGTTGTCTAGAAATTATGGAATGCACAAGGCTAATGTAGCCCTGATAAGGGACAAGAACAGGAGCTGGTTGAGAGACACCTCAGGGGTCCTCTCCTGGTATAACTTACAAATTTATTATACTTTATGTCCACATGGGGGCCCCAGTATGTTGCTTTGTAGGCTACAGACCATAACTTTTAGATTTGAGTTTTAAGTAATACTTCTCAGGTTGTTGAGAAGTCAAGGCAATTGTAAAGAGAAAGTATTCAAATCAGTTATTTAAATTATTGAAATAGCCAATCTATGACATGTCATAAATCTGCAATTTTTTAGTGTTTGAGAAGTAGCACCACAATGAACTTGAATACTACCGCTTTAATTTGACTTTAGATAGAAACTGTTCTACATATTTTGCTCTCGACATTAATTGGAAAACCATTCTTTACGAGGTTTGCTGGGGATGTTAACACAAGAGTAGTGAACTTACATTGAAGCACTGCTTTGCTGATGGTTCCATATGATGTGTATTTTCATTTCACCTGAGGATTGTACTGCATTACAGTTTTAAGTACTGAATCACTTTTCTGCATCCTTGAGACCTGTTTGCAAACAGAGACAGTTATTCTGCGAGCTCGATTAACCAACCATGCCTTTTACAAAGAGTGCTTTCTTGTTACTTTTTGTAGATTGTCAACTGACCTTTGATAATTTGTAGCAATATATTATTGGTAGAGGTTTTTCCATGTTCTTTCAGCTGTTCTTCACCCATAGCTGCGGGATCAAACAAGCTATTCAGAGGCTCTAGAATGACATTCTGTTCAGTTTCAGTATCGCTGTCAGTGTCACTACCATTGTGGCAGGACAATGATGGAATACCATCACTTGCTTATTGAAAGCTAGTGGAGTCCAAACTTCTGAATATTGCAACATCTAGATGAATTGGATATATGCTTTCAAGCTTCTCACCTGAAACAGGGTACTTTGTTTTTGCTCCATCATTACAGGCACAATGCATCACAGATTGCACTCCTGTCTCCAGCTTTTGGAAGTATATGATTCCTTGCTCGTGAGAAATCTATTGACATTATTGTGATTGCTTTAACAGATTTCTTTGTTGCCTCCCATTTGCAGAGTTGATTGTTACATGCTGTTGGTTGACTGGGATTAAAATGAACAGCTGCTTCCAGCTTCAACAGCAGTGCCGCAGCATGGCTGCATGAAGAACCAAACCCTGCTATACATATGAAATGCCCTCTAAGACCCAGCTTTGTATTTTGTGTAAGCACACCCAGACTCTGCATAATGAAGTCCTTATTCCTTGGCATTGACTTGGCAAAACCTAATAAAGAAAGATGATTATGCACTATGATTCTTTTACGTTTGAGGAACATCAGATTACTTGGTAAATTTTTCCAACTGTATCATAAAGAAAGGAAATGCTAAACAATTGAGCATTCTGCGAGAGACATTTGTCACCTACATTTTGTGGATGAAACTCAAGCCTTGCGTGCAAACCAAAACCTGTCTGTACAAATCACTGTTTTGGGAGGGGCAAAAGCCTTAGTTTGTTATTTAAATCTCCAGGTTTATAATTCCCTTATGGGGGGGCAAGACCATGCAAAATTCTCACTTTGAGGCATTGCCCATGTGCCTCCCACAGGCACATGCCTAATGAAACTTTGCTTATATTTTAAGTGTTTTCGACTAGACTATAATAGAAGCCATATTCTAGACTTGCAAATTTTGGAAGCTTATGAATATCTAAGAACACAGGACATTACGTCTAATTTTTTTTTAGTATGTACTGATGGGGAAAGGCCATAGGGCCTGTAACAATGTCCCAACAAAGCAAAAACTTAAGCAATGTTAGGTGGATAGAGAGATAAGGTCAAGTTTGTTGATGTTAGACGTAAAGGATGATAAGTTGTAGGTTTCAGAGAAAGCAGGGTAGGCAATGTGTTCTATAGTTGAGAAGTTCTGTGAATGAAAGATGATATGTGAGCTAGAGTTTGTGGATTGGGTGGCGTAACTTGGAAAGGGTGAGATTGGGTACAGCTTCTGGCTGTTCGAACACGCCTCACTGGACCAGGAATGATATTCTTAGCCTCCAGAGAGCAATGTCCATGAAAATTTCAATAGAAACTGGAAAGATCAGCAACCCGATGATAAAAGGAGAGACTGGAGAGAATGGGTGAGGTTTGGACTGTTGATGAGACAAATTGCTTTAGATTGGGCTTTATCAAGAAGATGGGGAGAAGATTTAGGACCACCACCCGATATAGGAGGCAGTACTCAAGATAAGATTGAATCTGAGATTTGTATATAGTTAGCAGCTGAGGGGGTGAGAAATAGCCACAGGTCCTAGAAAGAATTCCGAGTGTCTGAGATGCATGCTTAGTAATGGAATAGATGTGGGGTTTCCAAGTTAGATTAGATGAAGTAAAAAGACCAAGCTGAGTGAAAGAAGATGAAATGTCCAGTTCACAGCCATTTGTGAAAACAAGGGGAAATCTTGGTGATTTTGTGTGATATGACAACCTGTGTTGTCATTCCTTGATCGAATTCAACATGGTTGTCCTTACCCAACCTTTCTACGTTTGTCAAGTCATTGGTCAGAAGTGAGGTTGAGGTGTTACGGTGTAGTGAAATATTAGAATAAGCAAGATGTTGTGGATTGGATGAAAAAGATGAACTTGTGTAAGTTTCATCAGCAAAAGAGAATATGCTGGAAGATGTAGAAGAAATTAGATCATTTATAAAGAGGATGAATAGAACAGGAGATATTATAGAGCCCTGAGGCACACCAGAGTTAATAGAATGAGGTCTAGAGAGGAATCCATCAACTGTAATTGCAATTGACTTACCAGATTGAAATCTAGCAATCCATGTAATAAGGGTTTGGTAGAGACCAAACATAAGCAGTTTGGCAAGAAGACCTTTGTGCAAGATGCAATCAAAGGCCTTGGAAATATCAAGAGAGATCACTCTACTCTCACTGTAGGATTCTAGAGCAGAGGACCAAGCATGAACAGCATAGGCTAGAAGGTCACCAGCAGATTTGGCTTGTCAAAAGCCATACTCATGATCAGAAAGATGGCTGTTATTTTCAAGGAAAGCAAGCAGTTGTTTGGTAATAATAATTTCCAAAGTCTTAGAGATGAGAGAAGTGATTGCAATAGGGTGATAGTGTGAAGGATCAGATTTGTCCCCTTTTTGGGGAATAGGGAAGATGTGTGTTAGCTTCCAAGAGGAAGGGAAGATGCCAATATTATAGGAGAGCTGACAAAGTTTGTTGAGAACAGGGGCGAATTCAGGGGCACAGGACTTCAAAACTATATCAGGTATACCATCTGGTCCTTTTGATGTGGAGGCGTTGAGTTGAAGAAGGGCTGTCCGAACTTTGTATGTAGAGAACTTAATAAGGGGCATTGTACTGGTGGATGAAGGGTAGAAAGGCGATTGGGACTCTTTGTCATCAACATTAGAATTGGAAGCAACGGTTGATGCAAAGAGGTTGGCTTTAGAGGAAAGAGTGCATGAAGATGAACCAGATATGTTTTTTAGAGGTGAAAAGGAAAAGCTTTATGAGACAATTTTGGCTAACCACCAGAAAGAGCAAGATCCAGTTCGACATGAAGCAATTTTATTGCTGATACGGTTGACAAAGGAGGTTTTGGCAGTGTTGATGGTTTTGAAGCATAGATTATGAGCTTATACAAGTGAAGCTCTAGATTGTGTAGTTTGGTAGTGTTTCCATACTTCAAAGCGGTGCTTTTTAGCATTGACAGCCTTTGCACATAGAGAACCACTTTGGAGAATGTTTATTGTCAGGTGTATAGGTAGAAGGTATAGAAAGGTCCATACCAAGGTGAATTGCGTTAGTAATGAAAGTGGCAAAAGAGGAAGGATCATTAGAGAAGCCAGAATACCAGGGATATGCAGCGAAAACGGTTCAAAGAGATTCCAAGCCAGCTTTGTTATAGTTGAAGATTTTTTAAGACAAGAGAGATATACCCTGGTGGGAGACAAGATTGTGTTGTAGGGTAATACATTACTGTCCACAAATTTCGGACTTTTAAATTTCGCACATTACATTCGGAAAAAAAAATCCTTATTTCGGTCAATTTTAAACAAAACTTAAAGACAAAATTCAGGATTTTATGCATATTTCGGACATAATTCAATCCAACCTATTCGAAACTTTGAACAAAACTAGTGTCTTCCTTTGATCAAAGAGGTCTGATAATGTTTCCATACTCTAAGCATAAGTAGATCTATTGTGGATCCTTACATTTGGCTACATCTTTTTAAGGGGTAGGGGGTCTGAGATCGATTTTGAAGTTTCAGTTGATTCTTAATGTCAAAGATTATGATACCGTTGGGGTTACATGCATTCAGGAACTTTTATGGAATCAAACAATCTTTTTCCATTGCAGAGATATTGATGCCCAAACTTGAGGAGCACGCTTCAAATCTGACCTTTACCTTATTGGGCAAAAGTGATAAATTTTTGTTTAAGTAATGACAGTCTCGCCCGGTAAGGTAATACATAATAAAATGGCCAAATGTCAATCTTTTTAGCATTTTTGATCAATACAAGGCCCAAATAACCCCTTTTTGCATAGAGATAGATTCTAAGGATATTTAGTCATATGCTGAAGGATTCTGAAAAACTGGTTTTGACGCCCCCTCCCCATCCTTGCGCTTCAGTTTCAGTTTCGTCAATTTAAATTCTGTACAAGGCTTTTAAGGCTCCATACCTTTTTGCATCAATTTCGGCAATGAAATGATGTATTTCAATTTTGTAAAAGCTCCTTGAACATAAGCTATATAGTCTTCTTTGCGTGCCATATCAGAGTCTGACGTTGGCGACCATGCTCCTAAAACCATTTCTGTCTTGTGCTAGCCGTAGTATTTCCA